>JAJMHP010000059.1:0-95859 GCA_030583235.1 Metschnikowia lunata
GAGATTTCATCACCATTAAGTATTTTGGAGATGGACATTCCATACAGGTCACTACAGGCCTAGACCTTACCCGGAAGACTACGTATGACTGGTCAAGTGGAAAGAGACGGAAAGACCCTTAAGAGTGACCTATGCAGTATAAAGCCTATATGAACAACGAAGTTGTTCATCCGGCATAGGCTGCTTGGTCTCTCAACACCTCTGTTCCGCTTGTCAGATGCGAGTACTGACTTCCGTTGGTGAGCGTGAGCAAGCCGCGCAGAAACCTGTCCATGGGATGCGCGGGCTTTAGCGGAGCGGCGTCAGCTCAGTCGCATCCCGTCTCCGCATGTCTGTCACGGTTTTGAGCTCTTCTAGCAAACCGAGAATCATGACTTTTTACGAGCTTGCCCCATCATCAAGCCAATAGTTTGAACACACTTGATAAACAATTCCCAAGAGAAAAGAAAAACGCAGATGATATTCAGTTCAAACTTTTATGTCCCTGTCCCTTTGTGGTTAATTCGCAAAGGATTTGACGGAATAGAACTTCCCTTTCTACGATCCGACTTCTTTCTGTCAAATGCTCATCCTGCAGAACGACGCGATGCACGCATGAGTTGAATTGGAAGTTACGGAGACGGAAGCTTCCTCTTACCGTAACGTGTCGATGAAATAGAGTCTCCCTATGTTTGACACATGTATAATAATAGGCTTCTTCTGGGCCTGATCATTTTGCATAAAATTTCCCTATCATTTGATTCATCCTCCAAACCAACAACGTAACCAATCTTCGGAGAATAATGTCAGACACTCATTCTACCAAATTCCCAGAAGAGTCAGTGGCCCTTGAGCCACCACAAGACGAGTCGAAAAAGTTCTTTGAATCTGATGCCGGTTATGGAACGAGAAGGGAAGACTTTTACTTGGCAGGGGCCACTTTGGTATTGTGTGTCATTTCGCTATTCCTATGCATGTTCTTGTTCGCTTTAGACCAGCTTATCGTGGCCACTCTATTGACTACAGTTGGAAATAAGTTTAACGCAGTGAATAAAGTAGGCTGGCTAACTTCTGGATTTCTTATTAGTATGTCAGTAGTTGTTCTTGTTTGGGGCAAGCTCGCCATCGCGTTTGGTAGAAAGACGTCCATGGTTGCAGCCATTGCACTTTTCGAAGCTGGCTCTTTGATGTGTGCTTTGGCTAACAATATGAATGTTCTCATCGGAGGCAGAGTATTAGCAGGA
The DNA here is from genome assembly GCA_030583235.1 of Metschnikowia lunata. Classification (NCBI taxonomy): domain Eukaryota; kingdom Fungi; phylum Ascomycota; class Pichiomycetes; order Serinales; family Metschnikowiaceae; genus Metschnikowia; species Metschnikowia lunata. Next base: position 1,224 of record JAJMHP010000059.1, read on the forward strand.
ATTGGTGGTGGAGGCATTCAAACTTTGGTCTTTATTGTGGTTACGGAGGTTTTCCCTATACACAAAAGACCCATGGGAATCGCCATTCTCGGGTGCACTTTTGCGGTAGCATCAGTCGTGGGGCCGTTAATTGGAGGCGCTTTCACCTCAAGAGTTTCATGGCGATGGTGCTTCTACATTAATTTGCCTATTGGCGTGGTAGCATTGGCGGTATTTTTTATTGTTTTTAAACCCCCGAAGACCAAGTTCTCAGTCATGCAGAAGTTGAGGTTGATCGACTATCCGGGTGTTTTCTTGGTGGCATCGGGGCTAGTCTTGTTGCTTTTAGGCTTAACCTTTGGGTCAGATGGTCTGCACTCGTGGGACTCGGCAGCTGTTATATGCTGTTTTGTTCTCGGCGGTCTCTTGTTCATTGCCTTCTGTGTGTGGAACTTTTTGTTCTCCAAGCACCCTCTAATCCCAGTGGATGTTATTTTGTCATTTCCTACAGCGGCAGCTGCACTAGAGATGTTTGGAACCTTTGGCTATTTTATTGCCAGTGTTTTGTACTTGTCCATTTACTTTCAAGTGATACAGGATGCATCGGCGTGGCAGTCAGGTGTCCATTTGTTGCCTATGATCATTGCTGTGGTGATATGTTCCATTGCTTCAGGACTCTTTGTCAAGAAAACAACCATAGTCAAACCAGTCGCCATCTTCGGTGCTGTGATCGGCTTCATTGGCTGTGGATTGATTACCCTACTCAAAGTCGATTCCACTTCATCACAAAAGATTGGCTTGCTAATTTGTAGTGGGGTGGGCGTTGGAGCTCAGTTACAATCTGCGATCATTGCAGGGCAAATAACGGCCCCGAAAACTCCCGGTGGAGTTATAATGGCGACAACATTGATCAACTTCTTGCGCTCATTTGGAGGTGCTCTTGCCGGTACTCTCGCCGATGCAGTGTTTGGCGCCTCTTTCAACAATAAGATCACCGTTGCGATTGAGACTCAACCGCAAGCAGTGATTTCTGAGCTCTCACAGTACGATTTAAGCTCCATTATTGCTTCATCTGCAATTATAAACAATATGAGACCAGAAACAAGAGCTTTTGTCAAACAACAGATCATGGAAGCAATACGAAACGTTTTCTATACAAACTTTGGCTTTGCTGCTCTTCTGGTGGTGGGTGTTGTATTTTTGACAAACAAAAGATTACCGAAGGGCAGCAATCAGGTGAGAGATGACCCTAATATTGTGGCCGATGAAGAATCAGACGCCCGTCCAGTCTCTTTAGCCGATGCTGAATCAATTTCTTCAGAGCAAGTGATCAGTCTGAAAACCTTGGCAGAAAGAGCGAATTGATTTAAAGTTCTTTTGGGCACTGTAGTTTTTTTACGGGTAATTCCTGGCCCCTGGTGTATATAAATTTGCAACCCACAAGTTAGATGTGCCGTGACTTTTTTACATACATAACGCACTCATAATTTTTTTTGCTCGAACATTCGGCTAGCGTTTTTGAGTTCTGCTGTACGTAAAGAGGTAAGATATGTCGCCCTTTGATTTTGGTATTATTGCGTTGAGAATATCGTCGCCTGTGTCAACCTGATCTTTAAGATTTTGAGGATCGAAGTGTCTATATTGGGACAACGCAGATCTGATCGTATTCTTTTTTGCGAAGCTTGATTGGTCCAACTCTTTGTATTGCAATGCGCTCATCCACCCAGAAGAAGATGACCGACAGGCCTCAAGGGCATCTTCTTGAGTCGCGGATGGGGAGGAAGAGATTTCTGTTTCATGAACCACATTGCTTGATAAATCAACCTCTTCACCTTCTCCTGAACATTCACAATCAATGAGATCGTGCGTGTTGCAACTCGTTTCTGCCACACTAAACAAATCACGTAAATCATCGTAGTCGAAAATGTTCAGGCTTGATTCAAGGTTGTCATCTAAGAACATATCGCTTAGGTTGTTTTTCATAAGCTGACGCTGAAAAATTTTCTCATCTATCGAGCCCGTGGTGAACAAACGATATATGAAAACTGGCTTTTGCTGGCCATCCCTGTGAATTCGAGCCATAGCTTGCAAGTCTACCAGCGGATTCCAATCATTATCAAACAAAAGCAATCTAGATGCGCCGATAAGGTTTAATCCAATGCCACCTGCTTTTGCAGACAATAGAAACACTTCATACTTCTTTGCCTTATTAAAAGAGCTCACTAGTGTGTCTCTTGTGGACAGTGGTGTAGATCCATCTAACCGGGCATAGGAGATGTTTAATTTCAGTAGAACCCGCTCCAAAAGGTCAAGGGTTTGGGTGAAGTTTGAAACCATCACAACGTTCTCACCCGCATCCCGGAATTGCAAAAGTAAAGGTATCACAACATTCATCTTACTTCCAGTAGTTCTACTAGTTAATGCGGCAGGAAGGAGGTCGGGGGCAACGTCTGAAGCTTTGCCAACTAAAGATTGGTAAAATGTGTCATCTGACAAAAGAGATGGCGAGTTGCAGACTTTGCGAAGAACATTGATTGTGGGTAACACCTCCCGTGTGCCCGAATTGGCTAGGGAATTGAGGCCCATCGATTCAATAACAAACTTGAATATCCTTTTCTGAAGTTTGGAGGGTGGGCAGAAAATCAAGATGTCGGTTTTTGCGGTCAAGTAGTTTTCAATAACTGCCTTTGTTCTTCGTATGGTGAAGGACTTCGTAATCTCAATCAATAAAGCCGATTTTTCCTTTCCATGTTGTGCAATAGTTGCATCATAACAATTGACATCTCTTGCCCTTGAAATGGGCTTAAGAAACTGCTTTTGAAAGTCCGCTATGGTTCCCAAAAGACCCGGATTTATGAAGTTGGTTATATTGTAGAATTCGTTAAGATCATTTTGAATAGGTGTGCCTGTGAGCACAAGCCTTCTCCGGACAGGCAAGTTAGCTAAAAACTTGAGAACTTTGTTAGATGAACTTTTGAGTCTGTGCCCCTCATCACAAACCAATAGGTCGACTGGTACGGTCGAAAGTTCGCTTGAGCATGCAAGTACTTTCTCGTAGTTCATGATCAAAACGTGGTATACCTTGGTTCTGCCGAAGTTTAAAACTTCTTGCTTGTCCTTGGAAGCAGACAGGGATTTGTTGTTCAATGCCAACACACCGATACGATTAAGATCTAGCCACTTTCCAAATTCCTTTCGCCAGTTGTCGATAAGACTTACAGGGCAACATACGAGCACTTTGTTGACAACACTCTTCTCATTTTGTAAAGGAGACTGTTTTAAAAGACTCCAGATTAGCGTTATTGTCATGAGGGTTTTTCCTAGGCCCATCTCATCAGCCAATAACGCACCGAAGTGTTCTTTATTGCGAATTCCCATTAAACACTCATAAAGAAAGCTTACACCTTCTCTTTGGTGTTGACGCAAGAATCGTGTGAGTCTTTCATCGACGACCACCAGTTTTGTGCGAGCATCACTTGACTGCTGTAGCACAAGTTTGTTGGGATTCTCTGGCATCGAGCAGGCGTCGCTTACACTCACGTCATTTTTTGTTGAAGATCTATCAATTTGCGGGGACTCACCAAAAAAGTCTATTTTCACAGAGTGGCGTTTGAAGGCATTGGCAATCAAGGGTTGGTCGGAAGCTTTAGATGTTTCACTCAGAAGTTCTGTTTCAGTTGAAGCACATGTACCAAAGAGTTCTTCTTTTGTCGTCTCCGAGTCAACCGCAGCCTCGTAGACTCCAATAGAGAAAATTCCGTCCAAGGAAGTGTTCTTTGAGCGGCTCACAAGCTTATACGAGTCATCAGTTATCTGAACTCTGAGGGAAATACCAGAGTTTGTGACAACGATATAACCATCCCCCTCCCAAGACTTGTTTTTCTTGTTTGATCTTTTCCGCCATTGCACTGTATAATACTTCTTCTCGTGATCCGAAGTTTCTTCGGCTGGATCAGATTTATCACAGATCAGTTCCTTGGAATTCAATACTGGTTGAACAGCATGCAAATTATCGGCTACTGGTTCATTCTGTTGGATGCGACTTCTTCGTATTAGCCCCGGGTTGTGCTTCACGCGTTTAAAGACGACTCTCTGTCCTTTTATCGCGTCTTTGTCTGAATATTTTGTACCTTCTGAAGGTTGATTTTGCGCAAGCGTGGAAGTGTCATTGTCTAGCTTCGACAGCAAACCTTCCACACATTTTGTGCTTTTGCCAGAATAAGAGAGTCCAGCGGTTAGTGCTAGAGGTCTCGGGGCCTTAAATGGGGCGTTTGGACGTTTATACATATTTAGTTTAAGAGTGGTTCGGGTGCGAGACGCGACTGGCGAAAGACTAGACACTTGATGAGCACCGGCAAGGGCAAAAGGCAGATTCAATGTAAACAAAGAAACACACCAACAAAAACAAAAACAAAAAAAAAAAAAAAAAAAAAAAAAAAAAAAAAAAAAAAAAAAAAAAAAAAAAAAAAAAAAAAAAAAAAAAAAAAAAAAAAAAAAAAAAAAACAGCCGTGCTTAAATATCTGTACACGGTTTTAAACTACTTCATTATCGCGACGTAAGTTTTACATGTCTTTAGCCCACTGTTAACCACATTGCGTAGCTGCTGTGATATGTGAAGTGGGCACCATCAGTAAACTATTTGTATTAACCATCCATATATGCATATATTCTTAATAATCCCCGCCAGTCAAATAGTAGTAGCTCCTCGAGATCAAGAAAGGGCCATATCCTGGTAAAACACTGTATAATCCGTACGCAACAAAGCTAAGGAACGATATTATAAAAAGGTGAAGGAAGATTTCTTCTGGGCCTGTCAACATGAAGAATGGGAAGTGGTGATAATAAAGATTCCATAATTTGTTTTTTGGGTTCTGCGACATCTTCTATAAACAATGCTATTATGGGTGGGAACGAGCGTTGGTGTTGGCTTGGACTGAACAAATTTAAAGAACGCTATAAAGAAAATTGATGGCCGATGATTGTTATGTCGCAACTGGTCAAGAGCCTCGCTGAAGGAAGAAAAATAACGCACATCCGAGGCACCGCGAGAAAGGGTACTACACTACAAAGATACTATTTAGGAAGAGGTCTCGGTAAACCACGCTTGCGAGGATTGTTTGATGTCGACTGTTTTCGATCTTTTTCACTCTAAGAAGACACAGTTCAGATAATATTGAATCATCCTGGTCACATCACGACACTTTTCAATTTGTCGTGTTTCTCTTTTAATCCTCGACTTCCTCAACAGACTCGAAAGGTCAACATCTAAATGTTTCACTAAGACTTTCATTTGACGTATTTCACTCATAAGATTTGATTTCTAAGTATATGGCCTTCGAGTGGGGTATAACCTGAAGACATTCGCCCGTATGTACTCTGATTGAGGCTTCCATTTTCTCTCCACCCAAACGAACTTTCGCACCCAAAATATTGCCGATGCCTGAAGTGATGATAAGTGCTACTATCGAAAACTCATCGTTAAAGTGAAAATGGAAAAATGATAGATTCAAAAACCCTTGATTACACAGAATACAAGAAGAAGCTCATGAAAAAGAACCCCTCAGAGATTGAAGATTTCAATGATTTTCTCTCCATTTTTCTTGACATCTCATCACTACTACCGAATGCGGAGGTAACTGAATTACAATCCGTCTTGAAACTTGATATATTGTCGATCTGGCTCACGCGAGCTCTTCAACTAAGTAAGATCAATCAAAGTTTCATTGGTTGGTTTCTTGCAGAAAGGTCTTCCTTTCGTTTGCTAGATATCTTTAATTACATATGTCAAACCTATGAGTCAACAAATGGACCCCTTGCCAACGCAACATTTGGCTTGCTTACAAAACTACTACAACTCATTCAACGCTTTAAATTGAAGTCAGAAGATACAACACTCAATTTAAAACTCACGGAAATGCTTATGACGATTCCTGTGAGCCACAAGAGCTTTTACATAATTGCTGAGGTATTTCTTAAAGAAATCGACGGATCTACCTCCACACTTACTCAAGTAGCGTTTGCCCAAAAATGCGTCGGCATCATGAGTTCTGCTAACTTGGCGAATCTGGCCAGCAAGGCGTTTGCATGCTACTTCTCCCGTTTAATTGATCCCAAAAAAAATGCTCCTGATTATATCACAGCATGGTCACCTATCATCGAGGAATCTCTCTATATGGAGAATCGAAGAGCGAATATTATCTATCACTTGCTTCCAAAGTTGTTTCGACCTTGTCCTCAAAAGTTCTTTCCGTGGCTCAAGTCTCTTAGCATAGGAAAAAACAACACTGAATGGCGTGTTCTCTCATTACCGCTACTCAAGTGTGGCTTTCTCATCTCCGCCACGAACGATCCTGTCACAGCAGGGGCTATATCAGAATCAGAGCTTTTCGATTCTTTAAAACACACTGACGAAAAATGTCGCCGTGACTCGTTTGCCTTGATCTGTTCCGCAATTACAGCCACAAATAAGCCACCCGAATATGCATTGAACACAATTCTGAATCCGCTCATTCTTCGAATCTTCTTCCGGGAAAGTTTGACCCCAGAAGCGAGAAGCGACTTCTTTTCTTCGTTGAGAAAATCGCTTCTCAATTGCCGGGATTTCGTCATCACCCAAGAGAAGAGGTTGTCAAAAAAGCAAGATTCTGAGCTAGAGTCAATCATTCGAGAAATAAAGTCTATCTTGCGAGCGATTTTTGATTTCGTTGTATCTCAGCTTTGTCCAGATTCATCGTACACACAATTGATGCTCTCTACCGATTTCTTAAGATTTTTTGTCGAGTTCGAGTTTGATGGAGTCTCTAGAGATCCAAAACGGAATTCGAAAGGCCGCCTGGCGATCTTTGAAATATTTTCACCTAAGTTGGCGAGTACTTTGTTGCGCTTTGTATCGAACAACTACGAAGATATTCGGATGCAATGCGCGTACATTTTCAGCTTCTGTCCAAGTGAGATCTTTGATCAAATTAATCGCCGACGCATGATGATTAACACGGCCAAAGTATTGTCATCTATGAAAGGAAGACAAAGCGAGGGTGCTGCTAAAGTTCTCAAGTGTATCGCAGAGAAGTACATCAAGGAGGACAAAATCGAGCACCTTCTCGAGTGTATATCCTTGATTATGTCGAGCATGAATGATGGACTCAAGACGCATGAAACTATGAAGATACATGGTCATCTCACAGCATTGGCTGAGATCTTATCATCGATACCAACAAACACTTATGAAGATTATCATCTTTCATTGAATTCCATCTTTAATAACCTACTTCACACGTCACAGCATCTATGGGGTATCCTCAAACCTGAAATGATTTTCGCTCCTACTCAAGCCGAGGAGAATTCAGAATCAAGTTCTTGGAGAACAATCAAGGAAAATTCATTGCTCTTAAAAGTGATTATCAAAGTTAATTACGATACCCGGTGGCACTTTTTTGATCAAAGCATGCTTCTGAAACTAGGCTCACTTCTCATGGACCAACTCAGTCACATCTCACATCGAGGAGCGTTTTCTGCGATATACCCCACATTCGTAGATCTATGCGAGCTTTGCTATGTTGGCGAGCTTGAAAACAAACCTTTTGAATGGTTGAAGGCAAACTTGAAACTCTTGGAAACCAAGGAACAGCTCATCTCAAGGCGCTCCGCAGGAATACCCCTTTTACTCAACGGTATTCTTGCATCTAGCGTGAGACAGAACCTGAAAGTCTCGGAATACTTTGATTTTACATTCAACGAATTGTTTAGACTATCGAAGATGGCACACATCCCAAGTGACGAAGAGAAGAATGATATCCCGCAAGTACATGCTTTCAACTGTATGAGATATATTTTCCGTGACTCAAGCCTAGCTTTTGCTTCCCTGATATATCTTGATAAAGCACTCACAATTTGTTTGTCGAACCTAAGTCATTCTGTTTGGGCAATCAAGAATGGAGCTATGATGCTTTTCACGACGCTACAGGAACGGCTTTTTGGATCTCAAATAGGCGAGTCTTCTTCGGCTAAGAACGCTTCCCTGTTTTTCGCAAAACACGGCGAATTAAGAAACGTTCTACTTAATAAGCTCAATCAGCATGACGATATCAATGTCACTTTCCTTGTACTCTCCGTCTTATTGCGGTTGCAAACATTTTCAGGGCTGGATGACACGCTTGCTCCATTCAAGAAAATCATTTTGGAACGGATTTTAGGTCATAAGGTGTGGAAAATTCGAGAGCTAGCTGCAAGACTGCTTTTTACAATTACCCATCCTCATGATAAATTAGATTTAGTGAGCCAGCTAACGCTGTTCATCGAGACTTCGTCAAATCTAATTCATGGAAAATTGATGTGCTTGTTGGAGTTAGCGAAAACATCCGAAGAGTCGCACCTTAAAAATCCCATTCTATCTTTTGCAGAGAAATGTTTTCTCAATACAAAAAACAGACATTGGATAAATGCAAGGGCAGCACTATTGATCTTGATGACCGAAAAGGTTACCGAAAGTGTTATCGAGAAATTGATTAAACAGATTGAACAACTCACATCCCAAGAACAGCCGTCTTTGAACGGAGGCGCAAGGTTGTTCTTAGACACAGCAGTGACATGTGTTTTGGAGTCTTTGGATGAATCTAACCAAATTTGTATACTTTCCAAGAGGTTTATTGAATCGAAGCAGTATGAAGTTCAGCTTGCGACAGCAAGATTTTGGAAGCAGAATTGCGACATTTTTGCTAACCTGATTGAACTTCAGGCACTGGTTATGGATGTGGTAAGAGACAATAACACTTGGAGCTATGTAAGAATGGAGTATATGTGGATATTGGTGGAATCTGGTGTGGGTCATCCTAAGCCCATCGAATTGAGAGAATCACCGAAGTTAACGAGATGCCTCAACCTTGTTCTACAGGCGCGTTTGCTAGAATCCGGCACTGAATTATATTTCCACCTGTTGAAGCCATTCTTGGCTGACTCCGAGCCGGAAGAAATTCGTCGTCTTTCTGTTTTGGCAATCCAAGGCTTGATACTGAAGACCAAGACAGACTTTTCCGTCAACGCGAATTTGTTGTTTTCACTCTACACGAAGCTAAGCGATGATTCAGATCTTATTAGGTCGATGGCTTGCATAGACGACAGTTGTTCTGAGGTGAGTCGATCAAAAATACTAGAGGAATTGACCGAAAGGTTTCCGAAACAAGCTTTTGTTGTTCTTCTTCGGCAATTGAGTATTAGTGTTCTGAATAGTCTATTCAGCCTAAACCAGGAAATGGCAAATGCCCAGTTCGAAATCGAAAGATGCAATCTTTTTCGGAACGAAATTCGCATCTTCGAAGAACTTACGGAAAGTATTGTCAGCATTGGTTTTCAATATCCAGACTTTCAAAAAGAGACACAAGAAGTTGTATCATCCTGTATCGCAACAGTAAAACGGGCGATTGATGAAAATGAGGAGCTTATTTCTACATGGACCCTAAACGTGCATTTGGACACGGCCATCAGAAAAGTGATTTGCCTAAGGAACATATGCAGTGACACTGAAAGAGACGATCTCGACAAAGTGAAGTCTCGTTTAGAGGAAAATTTATATTTCCTATGACTAGCCAAATGATTGGTGCGTTTCACATGTCAAGGTGCCTGGAGAAGTATGGAATGAATTTTGCACCCATGTAATGTGAGGGGCGGGTAACCCCGGGCCCGCGATGTATATAACTCAAAAAAAATTTCCCCTATCTATTTTGGTGCTCAAGGAGACATCTTCTGTATAAACGGTATGTGGAACGCACTAGGTTTAATGATGAATTCTTATTTAACAACAACGAATTTCTTCACCTGAAAACTCATGTAGAGACAAAAATACAGAGCTTTTTAACACTGACAACAAACCTTTTTTAAGCGCTTCCATGAACAGCTACTAATACTTCAGACAACATTCAGAAACGTCCCCAGAGCGTTCGTGCAACAGCTCTTCATTTATTTGTCTCGACTCAACAACCAATTACTGTTCTTTCCGCAATTGCTTGAAGGGACTTTCCTCTTTATTTTCTTCGTTTTCTATTCGCTTTCACTCGGGCACGCGCTCTTGGCTCATTGTGTAGATTTTGTTCCGAAGGGATAATCATCATCTTCAAGCCCAAGTATAAGAGCTGCTATCCGTGAAAGCTTGAAATAAGGTTTGCCTTCATAAAGTTCCTTCATAAACTGCCTTCTCTTCGAAATCCGTGGCTTTCATCGGGAGGAATCGCTTTCTCAAAATCCGGTACATTGGTCACGTCATCGACATCTCAAACCAATTTTTTTTTTCACATACAACCATGTCAGACCTTCCAGTACTCTGCAAGCAATGCTTGGGCCTGGAAGAACATGTAAAAATGATACGACAAGCCGCTGGCGAAGAGTGTAAATTATGCACACGGCCATTTACCATATTTCGCTGGAATATTTCAGGGGAACACCGGCAACTGAAAAAGACAATATTTTGTCGGACTTGTGCACAATCGAGAAATTGTTGCCAGTCTTGTATGTTTGATATAGATTTCGGGATTCCCCTAGATGTGAGAGACGCTGCTCTAAAAATGGCTGGTGTTGATAACCCTTATAGTGTTGAACGTCAGACGAGAAATTCAGAGGTAAAAGCATTACTAGCTGATAAGATGGAGAGCCAGCAAAAGAAGTTTGACGGTGAAGATATTTCCGCCAAAAAAGAAAAAGCTAGGGCCATTCTAGAAGCACTAGCAACGAAACTCCCATCGAGTACTATGGTCAGGCCCAAACAGAAAGACCTTGAGATTTCCCAGAAGGAGCTAAGCAAGACTATATCCAAACTTCCTTTCGGAGGCACTTTAGACACTCCAACAGACACCACCCTCAAATCGTTTTTTGTATTTGGGTTTTCTCCCGAAACACCACAATATGCTGTCATGGCTGCTTTTGAAAAGTTCGGAACTTTAGCCCTGGTGAACATTGTCCATCAAGCTCGCTGTGGCTTCATCACGTTTTTCAAACGAAGGGCTGCCGAGGAATGTGCAAAGAATCTACGAAATGAAGACAACAGCAAAAACCCAAAAACAGCAGGCCTTTTCCTACTAGACAAGAAAGAGGCAATTCGAGTATGCTGGGGCTTGCCAAGAAGTCTCGGAAATACAAAAGAAGAACAGAGAAAAGTATCGGTTGTTGTGAACAAAGTCTTGAAGCAATTAGCAAGTAAAGATGCAGATATCAACCGGGGAGGGCGCAAAATCGAGTCAACAAAGAGATTGAAGGAGGAGCTTAAGGGGTCTAGGACATCGACGAAGCCTAAGCTGGGAAAGAATTATAAAAGCATGGCACAGGATTTCGAGGCTTAGGTATCCTTAATCAAGAATTCCATCAAGAAGAAACCAGAAAGCATTAGAGAGTAGAGACATGAAATAATGACATGATCGTCAGTTGTAGTGAAAAAACAGTAGTGCTTTACATAAAACATGACGCGGCCTGATGACGCGAAATGCGATTTCGTCCTCAGGTACGTTGGTTGATCGGAAGGAAACGTCTTTCCGTGCTGGAAGAACCCAAGCATCCAATTAGAGCTAACGATACGATTTCAAAACCTCTAAAATCGTCTGACTTTGAAATATAATTAAACAATGGTTTCCGAAATTACGTTTTGCTGGGCCACATTGGGTATCATCATACCACTTTCCATAGTGCTTCTACGGGTAATTGTTGTGCTTCCGGCACTCCGAGTCAAGACTGATTCTAGAAATTTAAATGTGTCTTCTATTCCAGCGGGGTCACTGGTTATGGTACTTCTCGGTTCTGGGGGACACACGGGCGAAATGATGCGTCTTCTCGAAACATCAGAGATTTCCAATTGCTCTCGCACATGGCTAGTGTCCTCTGGTGACAAGACGTCACTTTTAAAAGCTAAGCGGTTCGAACATTCTGTATCTCTCAATTCAAAAAATGCAACCCAATTTGCTGAGCTCTTCAGGGCTAGAAAAGTCGGCGAGTCCTTGCTCCTGTCGGTATTTAGTACGATGAAGTCTATCGTCTCGACAGCGAGACGACTCCGGCAGCTACCCATGCCAGATATATTACTACTAAACGGACCAGGAACCTGTGTACCTGTTGCATATATCTTATTTATAATGAAGCTTTTCGGGGCAAGCAGGACCAAAATAGTGTACGTGGAATCTTTGGCTAGGGTGCACAATTTGAGCCTCAGTGGCCGTTTAATCATGCCAATAGCAGACCGCTTTATAGTGCAATGGGCACCTTTAGCCGTGAAGTATAAGAGGGCAGAATATTATGGGATCTTAATCTAGCTCATTCTGCTTCGGGTAATAGGGTTTCATGCCTCTTTTTCACAAATACATAATGTCACATAAAGTACAAGCATATGAAATTTGGCTATCATTTCAAGACAGACAAATCCAAATATATCTGTCTCGTAGGATATTGTGCCAGAAAATCTTTTCACACGATTTCGACTCCAGTATCGTAGCGATGCTCTTTCTGATGCTCCCTTTATAGGACTCGCACCTAATTTGCGACTGTGACCAAACTAGATCCTAATTTGAAATTAAGTGCACTTAAACCGCCTCGTACACCAGCATTCACACGGCATAAACATGTCCAATACTTTCGATGGCGTTTTGCGGGAGTTCCCTCTCATTGGAATCGATCGATTCAACACCACAGCATCGGTATTCCTCCTAACTCACAGTCACGCTGACCACTTGACTGGAATATCTAATAAGAGCTTCACAGGACTCGTTTACTGCTCAAAAGAAACAAAACGGCTCCTAGAACTCGACCCGAAGCTAAAAGGATGTATGAACTTGATCAAAGAAGTGCCTTACAACACAAGAACGCGTCTTAAAACTAGCCCTGACGCGTCGAACGTGGTGTACATAACCTTGATAGAGGCGTACCATTGTTTAGGTGCATGCATGTTTTTGGTGGAACAATTGGACGCGTCAGACAGCGAGCAGCAGACGAGCTCACAAGACTCAAATTTCAGTGTGGGCTCTGTATCACGCGCAGTGCTTTGTACGGGGGATTTACGGGCTGAAACTTGGTGGTGCGAGAGCATCCGCTTGACACCCTCGTTACTTCCATACTTGGAAGGAGATAGAACGCTAGATTGTATCTATTTCGATTCCACTTTCGCTTACCGAGATGAACCGTATATTGAAATTCCTCCAAACAATCAGGGTATACATACGGCGATATCATTGCTACGAGAATACCCCCGCAATGATCCTGAAATCGAGTTTGAGTTTTCTGACACCACGTTGGGTTTCGACCAAGTGTGGGCGTTTGTGCTCAGCTACTTTGGTGGCTCTTTGAGCATAAAAAACGAGGTTCTCAAAAACAAATTGAATTTAGTGGCACGGCACGATAGAGTTTATGGGAAGATCCTCAACCGGGCCATCAAGAAGTCGACTACCTCCAAAAAATTTCCATATTTCCACGCCGGACCACCTTCAGAGAAGCCACCACTTCTTGTTAAGATCAAACAATGTATTAACTTTAACATAAGAGACTTTACAGGTATATGCTGCCCAATATCACTTGAGCATGTACCTTCCACTGAAGAGTTGCATTTGGTTCATACTACAAGAATGGGAAACGCGCTCTACGATTTTCTCGGCCGACAGTGGATTCTTCCTGCCGGGGGAAAGGAGCTTTTGCCTCTTGAAGTCAAGTTACTCTTTTCGAGGCATTCTTCGTACAACGAGATGAGAACATTTCTTTCTATGTTCAAACCAAAGCAAGTATTTCCTTGTTTTTACTCGCACCGGGTATGGCGGAATGGATTTACCATGGCCCGTGTTTTTGGTGATATATGCACACAAGAAGAGTTCTCTTTCGATAATATGATGATGGCAGATCATGGTCGGCCAACACAAGAGATCCTAGAGAGGCCTGTTGTGACAGTCAACAGATGGAACATTGAAGACTGCGACAAAGAGCAAAATTTGATCGAAAATCTAATTGAAATGGATGGGTCTCTGGCAAAAAACACCTCACTGAGAGGGCCTACCCTAATCAAACTCCGGAAAGTCGCCCGCGTGCCTTTCCTCAAAGTTGACAGAAGTGCGGACGACAAAGCATTTATCCGCAAAAGAAATAAAGACTTTTGCTTACAGAAAGTCGTTGAAGGCAGACGAAATGCCACCTACGAGAAATTTGTCCGAGAGCAACAGATGTTATATTATAAAAGGCATAATTTACCTCAGTACCGCAGAGACTACCAGTTGCCAAAATACAGCCGCGAGTTCAACTCAGCACTTGGTGGGACAAGCGACTATGACACCGATAGTTGCGGTAGCTCTTTCGATCTTCTTGAAGGTAACCGAGAACATCTCTTTGCATTAAAGAGCGCGAACGGGAACAGTTTTGTCCAAGAGTCACAGCAAGGTTTGTTCTGGAATGTCCACAAGCTTGAAACAAAAGTGAGGAATTTACGCCAGCACTCGTTTGTGGCTTCGTCATATCAATCATTTGAGGAAAGCATTCGTCCATCAAAAGTGCGCAAAACAGAACCAAAAGCTGTTCTCTACATGCTGGAAGGACATATTGATCCGGGAAAAATAGACAATTTATCAACGTGCTTGGCAGATGCTCCCCACACATGGAGCAATTTGCTGATGAGATGCATGGCTCTGTAAGTGACAAAAGTATCCAAACTTAGCGGTGGTCAGAGGTCCAAGATGCGGATCACCACTTGCTGCGTATTGCCACGACAACCATGTTAGCAAGAATGTGGTAGCCTCAAGCTTCTAATTTTCCCTCCACTGGTGGGAACACTTTGTGCATTTATAAAATGTGGTCATTGGCTCATCAGCAGATCTGATTTGTAACTGGAAGAAGTATGCCTTGTCGTTGCCGCAAGAATCGATAGGACACTGAGCAGTTGTCTGGTCAACATTATCCCACGCACCTTCACCTCCTAGAACATCATCTACCTCCTTTCGAGGTAGCATTTTTCTGTCGTACATTTGAATGCCAGCAACCAGAAACTCATATGGGCAAGTTGGACAATAAAGATTGTTGCAATTGTCATCTCCTGGGGAGATCAAAAGCATGTTTGAACAGTAGGGGCAAAAGGAAAGCATTCTTGCATATGTTTTTAAGACAGGTATGGAAAATTGGGTACACAGACTCAAGATTGAGTGCTTTTCTTTATTGCCAGGGAAGCTCGGCAGTAACTTACGAAGAATCTAGCTTTTATCCTCTGCATCAGCTCACAGAGAAGTGTCAAGACATCAAAGATGAGGTCACGTGATCGCGGGAAACGGATTGGACCCGATTTAAATATTGGCAGATATAACCGACCCAAATGGTTGGGAAATGCTTCAGGTCGTGAATTGTGTATACACAGTACTAATATACCATAAGATAAGATGCTTCGTTTCTGACTGATTTTAATGCAAACGAGGCTAGCTATCACGAAGCTCAGCTTTTCTGGTTATTCCGGTGCTCACGTGACCGCGCTCACCAGTAATTCAGAAACAAGATGTTAGATCTCGGGATCTACTTATTTCAATTTAACGTCCAGTTCTTCCTGACTGTGCTCTTCAAAGTAGTCCTTCAGAAGGTTTATCCGTACTTCTATATCGTACTTTCCTTCTTTAGCATTGACGCTGCGAAGAGAACTTACATGAGTAATGGTTAACACACGGCCCAAAGAACGCGTCAATGAAGAGGTAAAGCCAAAGCCAAAGCCAATGGCCTCTTCCTCCAAACTAATGGTTGAAGAGGAATTCGATGATGATCAAGAAAGAGACCTTGCAGTTCCAGAGAATGTGCAGCAAAAGTTCAAGCATTCTCTGACGGGTGATGCAGTCAATGAAGATTCTGAGCCTAAAAAACGAGGCCGGGGCCGCCCCCGGAAAGGCGAAGGTCCAAAAAAGCCTGTTATTACTCCTCGCAAGAGTGGCAGGCGTGAGATACTTGAAAAAAAGAAGGAAGAGGAGGAAACTCTACGGAAAGAGCGGGAGTTGGAAGAAATTGTTTTAATGAGGAGAGAAAGAGCGCTTGAACTTGAGCGGCAAGAGGAAAAGCTTGAGAAGGAGCGACAAATTCTCGAAGAGCAAAATGCCAAGCTCATTGAGCAGGGTCTTCAGCCGATTCCAATTGACTATGGAAAGTTCAAATCAAGGAAAAGAATATTAACACCGAAGAAAGTCCCAACTCCACGAAAGAAGCCTCGGCCCGCGAAGTCAAACAAAGACCCCTCTGAAAAGCGTAGGGGTGTTGGAAGGCCTAGCAAGCAAGAGAATATTACCAAGGAGGTAGTGAGTATCTTTCAGATGGATGATCTTGAAATATTCTCCGACCGCAAAACATTATCGCCCGACAAAAAAGTTAGTAAGACACTTCCTTCGGACACAAGTTCGCCGGCCCCAATCGACTTCGAAAACAAGGGACGGAGCACATTTGCAAAAGTTCCCACAATTAGTGGTATTAAAAGAGCACCGCCTCCACCTGTACCTGATGTTGATTTCTCCGAAGCCAAAAAGTTCACCCCCTTTCCAGTTCCAGAGATTGATGACGAAGGTAATTTGACCGATCCTAACTTCATTAAAACACATCTATCCGAAGTTGCGGCATCATTTGACCCAAACGCAAGACTTACAGACGAACGAGCGTTTTTCTTAGAAGGAAGTGAAGGCTATTTTGAGCAGCATAGTCTTCGATTTCGTCCCTCGGATAACTCACTTGCTTCTAGTGCTCCGTCTCTCGATTATGATGAATTTATCCCCATGGTGTCATTGGGGCAACTCATGCACAATGATGAGAAGAAGGCAGTAGGAAAACGCCAAAGAGACCTCTTTCATCAGTGGTGCTTCGAGTTGAGTCAGGGTTATAACCTTAATATATTCGGAGTTGGCTCAAAAGCCAGTTTGATCATGGAGTTTCTTGAAGAATACTTCGTAAATTGGTACTCCGAGACAGTTCAAGACGATGATCAATTTCCAGGTGTGATGGTGATCAATGGATACAACCCCTCCACTAAATTGAAGACAGTTCTTCATGACATTGTGTCTGTTGTCGTGACAGAAGAAGACAAAGAGAGGGCCAGCTATCGTATGCCAAAGCATGTGGCAGAGGCGTTTCCGTTTGCAATGTCATACTTGAGAAAAAACGTTGTACCCAGTGTGAAGAATGGCATCATCAAGCCAAAACTTATTTTGGTTATACACAATATCGACGGAGACCCTTTTAGAGATGATCGATCTCAAAATATCTTGTCTCAGCTTGCATCGCTCCCTAATGTTTGGCTCATTGCATCAACAGAAACAATCAATGTTGGACTTCTATGGGATCTCTACAGGTTTAAAAACTTCAACTTTCTTTGGCATGAAGCGACAACATACAAAGCACTGGCAGTCGAGATGTCGTTTAAAGATGTTCTAAGCATGGGCAAATCCAAAAGGTTTGTGGGCAGCAAGGGTGCCAAATACGTGTTGGCCTCCTTGACTACAAATGCAAGAAATCTCTACAAGGTAATCTCGAATATGCAAATGGAAAAACTTGAGCAAATTACTGCAACAAAGGCTGCCCGCACAGGACTTCGTGCAACTGCTAAAACGGGGTTGGAACTCAAGACAGTATATGAAAAGTGTGTGCAAGAATACATTGCAAGTAACGAAATCAACTTCAAGACAATGTTGGGAGAGTTTGTTGAGCACAAAATGTGCTCTCTTGTGAGGAATTCCGCAGGTGCTGATATTGTTTTTATCCCTTTCTCTTATGACGAGATTGAGAAATTACTCGAGGCTGAGTACTAATTAATGGGGTCCTAGCTCTTACTGTCCCTGATAAGCCCCCTTGGGGTTGCTCCTGCAAGGCGCAGCTTTACGAATGCGACGAGATTGCATATGTTGCTCGCGCGTCCCAGGCGCACGGGGACTCAGATCAGCAAACTCGTTGCGCGCACGACCTCTCAGCCCTAGTGGATGGTCATGTCAGCCACGACTAGGGATAACGACGCATTTTGTTAGCAGTGAGATAAGTCACAACAATTGCATTCAGCTCTAAAGAACCGCTTCAAACATGCTCACCGAGGGCACCTCACTTACTGTGGGCACACATCATGTGACGGTGGTTCGTTACCTCTCGGAGGGTGGCTTCTCTAAAATTTACGAGGTAACAATGGACCCGACAGAAAGTGGCACCGAGATCGGATGTTTAAAACAGGTGATTGTACCAGATAAGAATGGCCTCAATACTCTCAGGAAGGAGGTGGATGTCATGAAAACATTGAGAAAGGCAAGATCGATAGTCAAGTATTATGACTCAAATGCAGAGCGCTTGCCAGACGGCTCTTATCAGGTTTTAGTTCTCATGGAGTTATGCCCCAACAATTCTTTGCTTGAATACATGAATGAAAGAATCAGACTGAAACTCTCCGAACCTGAAATTCTAAAGATTATGCTTGATATTTCCATTGGTGTTTACGAAATGCATAAAATCAAGCTTATACACCGAGACATCAAAATAGAAAATGTTTTGATTGGTGCTAAGAACGACTTCAAACTCTGTGACTTTGGTTCTGTATCCACTCCTATTAGACCTCCGCAGCACCAGCAAGAGTTTCAGTTGCTAGGCCACGACATTCTTTATCACACCACACCGCAATATAGGTCCCCTGAGATGATTGACCTATACAGAGGCTATCCAATTGACGAAAGGTCAGATATATGGGCCCTCGGGTGCTTTCTTTATAAGCTCTGCTACTATATAACGCCGTTCGAAGCCAATGGTGACATCGCCATTCTACACGCGTCATTTCAATTCCCTCCCGAGCCCGTTTACTCGGGTGACTTGAAAAACCTTATCATCATCATGTTACAAGAAAATCCATTATACCGGCCAAACATTGTACAGATTTTGATGCTTGTTGCAAAATTGATGACGACAGAATACAAGAAGCTAGATCTAGAGGATTTTTATGGAGCTGGAGAGTACAATTTCCAGGCTCTCCATGAAATGCAATTAGAGAAACAAAATCAGCTACTCAAGCAGCAACAATACTATCTTGAGCAACAGAAACAGCAGCAAGCTTACGAGTTGAGCAAACAAAAGCTGGCAAACTCAAAGAGCTCTCTGCAAGCGAGTCCCCTGCATTTATCGAGACAGAATTCTGTGCATGTCAAGGGTGACGAAACACCAGTATCGTCTATTAAAAAGGACCACGAGAATCCTGTGAAGGATAGTACAGTAACTGCTGCTGACGCGAACATCACTCATATAACTACGAATAGCAAGGCTCATGTTGTGTCTGTTCAACCAAAGACTGCAAATCAGCCGCCTATAGCAACAGAAACTTCCCGTGATATTTCTGGCGACTCTTCTCCTGACGGGATAGACCTCGATGTTGAGCTTCCTGAATTGGAGCACATTGCAGAGCGATATCCATCTTTAGATGACTTCGATCATACGAATGTTGAGGATGGTTCTGCTTTGGGCAAAACTACCAGTCACTACATGGCAAGATCCAGCTTCGATAACACTGGATATGCATCTGCTTTGGAGAGTGTCGATTCTCGTGATATTTCTGCCCTGCGCCATGTCGAATCAGAAAAAAGTGCCACCGATCTTGAGCTGGTCGATGCTTGGCAAAAGGATGCAACTCCCAAGTTTGATGAAAAGACTGAAAAACTTGCAGATGAGATATTCTCGGCGGGAACTGCAATACCTCATAGATCGGAAAGTACAACAAGTACAACAAGTGCTAGAAGCGCAAAAAGTGGAAAGAGCGTGACGAATTTGACTGATTTGCTCACATTCAGTGAAGCTCCGAGCCCCCAAACGCCTAAAGTTACTGCTCACAGCACTCAATCTGCTGACGCATCATTCAATTCGGTACAGACTCAGGCTGAACCTCTCAGTCATACCAAAGCGGTTACCAACATGGTCTTCCCGAAAGAAAGAGATGGTAATTTTGCGGGCGATGAAACTCACTCAAGGCCCTTCCCCGATGATCTTATTTTAAAGGAAACCGATCTCGGCATTCCCGTAGCAAGCCGAAAGCAATACGGGATTTTGGATGTGAGCAAGTCGATACCAGAGCCGAAGAGGGGTGGTTCAAACCCGTGGGGAAACGCACTCAGTGGGTCTAATTACGGCTCTCCCGACAAAAAGCCTCATGAGTCCGACATCAATTTGTCCAAGCACATGGGTAACCTTAACATGGGGTCTAGTGGAGAATCCAGTGCGCAAAAGGTAACTGAAGCCAACTTGATCGATCTCGACGGAATCAGCATTCCCGAGATCAGTCACATTAAGGCAGATCAGACTAGGAAGCCAAGTTATACCGGAGTTTCGGACGCCAAGGCTGTTCAAAACGCAGTGAGTAATTCACTCATGGATATGCACGGGTCCGGTCATAGTGGCACCAAGTTTGAAGATCCTAAACCACTTTTCAAGAAGAAGTTGTCAGATACACCAACCCAGACCCTCAACTTTCAGGAGCAAGTGATTGATTTTGCATCAGACGACGAGAATCAAAATTCTGAAATGAGTAGAGTGGCGATTCGAAACTCACTTCGGAAGTCACGCAAGCACAGTGACCATAGACGGAGCGACAGTAGTCATAGCGAGAGCAAGAAAAGGCTTTCTTTTTTTGGGTCGTCGGACTAGTCCCTCATAATAGAGTGGTTTTGGCCATCTAATTCACAAAATGTAGCCATGTTTGTTAGCTAGTAATTGGGCGAACACAGCATTTTAGCATTTGTTTCACACATAGAAATCATACGCATCTCAAGAAGTAAAAAGCGCATCGCGCATCTCATCAATATTCTGGAAAAACCGGCAGCGAGAAGCTTCAGCTTTTGGTAGCCTTTCATCAAAAATTATTCTTAATTATATACAAACACGTATCTAGTGATTATGGAAGAGCTAAAACGTGCCTTAGTCGAGCTTTTGCTACTTCTCCCAGCTGAGAAGGCAGCTTTTCTCAATGAACCGGCACCTCAGCCTGAACAAGAGCTAAAGAATACCATTTTATCAATATTGAACGGTAACTACATTGAATTGCTTGCCGAATCTAAGTTTGGAGCAGTGTTGGGAAGTTCTCAGGCTTTGAATATTGCATCAAAATATCCTGAAAAGACTCTTCGTGTGGTGTTGGGTGATTTGGCCCAATTGGTGGTTGAAGAACTCCCCTCAGTATCATGTCAGCTCTTGGCTATTGTACTCCTACAATTTTTTATACAGGGAAATTTCACAGGTCCCCAAACTGAATATTCGCTTCAAGATTTGTGGTTCGCTCGAGCGGATACTAATGTGGTTCAGTCCGACGCAGTAGCCTTGTTGAGCATTGAAGGGAAATGTGCCTATGACTTAATGAACCAACCGCTCTTATTGGTGTTATCTCTCTTGATTTTTGAGAAGCTTCAGAAGATCAAGTACTCTTTGGTACAGCGTGACCCCTCTATTACCATCGAGCAAGTCACTGAAGACACCTCAAGTGCTATTCACGAGATGGGTGTGGCACATTCACCTGAGAACGCGTCTCTTTCCTGGTGGAGAGCCAGAGCTTTGCAAGTACATCTTTCTGTACTTACCGAGCCTTCAGACGTCTTGGCCTCATCTACATCTATACTCTTGGACCCGGTGGTTGTGGAAGCCTTAGATGTGCCAAACGAGCCAGAATTGTCGAGTCACGTGCACTTGGTCTACTTTTTGGAAAACGCCCGAAACGGAATCCATGCCCAAACAGAACATCTTTCCCAGCCATTCTTACAAAAAGCTGCCGAAGTTTCCCAGCTTCAGTTTGTTCTCACCGGTGCCAAGGCCAAGCGGACAAAGTTTCAAACGTTCCACACGGCATCACTAATTTTGCTTGCAAAGAGCAAAGATTCCACTATCTACTCTAGCAATGAGCAGGGGACAGTGCCAGAATCCTTTGACTTGAACTCAGACTTACTTTTGGAGAAACCCGAGTACGAGTCGTTGACCGATGTGGGTACAGAAGAAGAGCACCATACCAAAAAACTCCGGCTCGACATGGAGTCACATTTTTTGCCAGACGAAAAGAAGCTTTTGCCGGTTTGCTTGACCCAAAATGACATTCCCCCTGCGCTTCGTGATTTGGACCCAAACAATCAACCAACACTCACTGACTTAGATAACATCCAATTATTGTTGAGGCTCACCACCATCAGGCAAACCACGCCTCTGGATAATGCCATGGTTGATGAAGAACTTTTTGCAATTGTGAACAGAATCGTTTACTCGACTACAAGTACAATCAATTGGACCGTATTTGGAAGGACGTTATGGGAACGGTCTGTTCTAGAAACAAACAAAGCAAGAACAGTCGAGAGAGGCATCTTGCAAATGACTTCTCTCGTAGAAGAGGTTGGTATCAACATCAAGTCCCGCATGATTCCTCAGTCCCAAGACTCAACGGAAATCAAAGCATCGGATGTCCCTTCTCGCCTTAGATTCATCCACCAACTTCCCCTTATGGCTCAATGGACGATGGACTCTAAACTTGCAGAGAAATACATGTCTCTTGGAGTGTTGAAGTCGGCTATTGAGATTTATGAGAGATTGAACTTGTTGACCGAAGCAGCTTTGTGCTATGCAGCAGTCGACGATGAAGTACATGCCGAAAAGTTGTTGGAAGACCGGATAAAATCACATCCGGAGGATGCAAGAGCTATTTCCATCTTGGGTGACATTAGACAGGAACCTGATTTATGGGAAAAGGCTTGGGAAATTGGGAGGTATGCCAAAGCTAAGGCATCCTTGTCAAAGTACTTTTACAAGCCACCGCCTCACTCAGGACTTCAACGTGATGTAGCCCTCGCCATCTCTCATATGCAAGATAGTTTGAGTGCCAGTCCGCTCTCTTACGACAACTGGTTTTTTTACGGTTGTTGTGGGTTGGAAGCACAAAACTTTGAGTTGGCCGCGGAAGCCTTTACTAGATGTGTCTCTTTGGACGACTCGCAAACACATGCCTGGTCAAACTTGGCCAGTGCTTTGTTGAGATTAGATAAAACAAAGCAAGCCTTCACTGCGTTAAGAAGGGCATTGCAACAAGGGGAAGGTTCGAAACGGTCATGGAGAATTTTCGAGAACTATCTCACTGTTGCAGCCAAATTGGGAGAGTGGAATGAGGTGCTTCACGCGACCAAGGAATTGATCGATATCAGCAAAGAAAACAGCAATGACGTGAAGTTGGACATTACAGTGATTGAGACATTGGTCCAAATTCTCGTTGAAGAGCCCTTCCCCACTGAAAGAAGACTCCTGCATTTCCAAACTTCATGTATCGATTTGGTATGCAACATCTTGCCCACGGTGATCAATCACTCGGCTAGATTATGGAGATTAGTGAGCAAGGTTGAGCTTTGGAGAGGAAAGCCTTGGGTGGCTTTGGATTGCTTCGAGAAAGCTTATCGTGCAACTTCTCTCAGACCGGAGCTTACGACCGATGAAAACACGTGGAATGAAGCGGTTGAAGCTTGTTCCGACCTCGTGTCGGCCTATGAATCTTTCGGAGATTTACCTGGCAAGCATGATGCCGGTGATGTGGTGTGCAAAGACTGGAAATACAAAGCGAGAAGCAGCGTCAGGTCGTTGATGTCGAAAGGTAAAGTCATGTGGGAAGACACGGAGGGCTGGGAGAGATTGCTTTCGTTGAAGGAAGAATTGGCGGGCGCATAAACGAATTTACTAGAATAAATCAACTAATATTATATCAAGGTAGCTCATTATTGCACTTTGATGCCCACTAGTTCAAATCATTTATGATCAGAATAGGCTCGAAGAAGATTGATGTCGCTCTTGTTTTCACAGATGTCTTGCGAGTCACGTCATTAGAATTGTCAGCAATGTCAAGAGGCACCATAAAGTGTACAGCATTTCTGTACTTCCGAAGCCACCGAACTAAAATCTTGGGAGCATGGATTCTCATCAAAGTGGTATTAATCATATCAAACATGCTGTACAAGCTGATCCGGGCCAAATCTGACTTTTCCAATCGCTTAAATGTGATGTAGGAGAAGATGAATCCATATAAAATAGACGTCTGGGCATCGTAGTACTCCTTGTAGTACAAGAATTGAACCGAATAATCAGTGAAGCAAGCCACTCCCAATAGAGTTGGCTCAAGGCAACCCAAAATAGGATAGAGGGCAGTGGTAAAAGCATTGGCAGGAATAAGCTCGTGCAAGATGTACGAGATCAAATTCATGTACGAGAAAATGGCAAAGGAGAACATTTTCAAGACATTGGGTTTGGACGTCACATGGATCAAGGCTGTCACTAAAAGCAAAGTGTTTTCTGCATTTAAAAAGAAGGCCAATGGGATCTCGTCATGGAGGATTAAGGCGCCTTGGGCCATCACAACCATGTGACGCAAAGACGCAACCGAATAGGTGGAAATGGCACCGCCAATGGAGACATAGTACCACAATTCCGTGTTGATCCACAAGCTTGTCAAAAATCCGCAAGCGCATGCAAAATGAGAGAATATCCACACCGACTTCATCAAGTCCATGTTTGTCATGTTGGGCAAATTTTTACCCTTGGTCATCAAGGTAGAAAGCGCTCTTATGAAAAACTGCTTTGCAAACTGGACTTCGGGAGCGTCAAGAATGTAGCGCACCAACATTGTTGGTGTGATGGGGTTAACTCTGAACATAGCAAAAAGTGAAAAAGTGAAAAACAAAAAGAGGAGGTGGAGCGAAAGGCCCAATATATGTGAGTTGTACAAATGGGTGCAAAAACAGCGAATTCGTTCGGGCAAACAGCAATGCAGCATGCGGAAAGGTTGCAGAAGACACTTCATACCGATCTTGTGCTACATACCTGGCAATGATGTTGTGTTCGTTCAAAAGAGCACAGAAATTTTGAGTCTCATCCTAAGTTAGAGAAACTGCTCACATGAAAGATTTGTTGATTTGGTTGCCACATATATACGGCGGTCAGTAGAAAAAAGTAATGATGGCTGCAAAACCTTCATGGTGGCCGCGAAATGAGAAGTATTTCATGATTGCCAGTTTTGAGAAAAAAGGAAAAATACTCGGTTTGTTTGATAGCCTCATGCGCTTAGGATCGGTTTGAAGGAACATAAAAATATACATAGGAGTTAGAAAAGTACGAGGAATATGGAATGTGAAAGTAGAGGAGATTTACGCTCTTAGGACCAAACTCGGTCATACCACGAACTCATATCATTTGCCATCCCAAAATCTATAAAGAGTTGTAGAAGGAAAAAGAGAAAGAAAAGAAAAGAAGTGCGTTTTCTGGTAAATTTGAAGAACGAATTTATCTCTGTCGTGTGGTCATGTTAAACAAATTGTACAAGACAATACAACTTCCTTTTTCTGCTTTTTGAAACATTTAAAGCGATATTAAACCCAACGCTTAAAACTAAGGAAAGTCCAATTTATAAGCATGCGCAGCCATTGATTACTTCTGGATATAGAAAGAAAAAAATTCACATACACTGGCTCTGGAGTTCATTTGTGCTAATGAACTCTGATCTTCTTATCCGGCCGGTCTCTCAACTCATTTTCCTAGTACTGCGCCGCGCGGATGCGGCAGCCTAATTTGCCGTTTACCTTCCTGCTGAAGGTACATTAGAAAGACCATCTTCTTCACCCCTTAGGAACATGCCTCCTTCGACAGAATCGACAGCTGTACGCGCTTCTAGAAGTGACACACCAGAAAGTAACACGCAGTCTAGTAGATCTAATCTGTCCAGAAATGGGCGTAATAGACATAAAAAGACGACCAAAGAACGAAATGGGACAGGTTCTTCGAATACCAGACCCGCTGACAAGGCAAATTCTAAGAGAAAGGGTGGAAATACTGAAAAGCCCAAGGGTGAGTCTAAGGACTTTCGGCTTTTAGAGGTCCTGAAGCTTGTGAGGAAACATCATCCCATCACCATAAATGGCTACTCGTCCGCCAAAGTGATTGAGTCGCATATTGCACTTCAGAATTCGGGTTCTGAACGTCAAGATGAGGGGGTCAGTAGTCTCAAAGCACTCTCTAAAAAAGACAAGGAGGCCATATTGATTGGCCACATTCAAAATGTCATTAGAAAGGACCCTCAGCAACCACTATATCTTAGCTTCATCATGAAACCCGCAGACCCTGATTTCCCCTTTGAGTTGGATCTGCTCAACTTCAGCTTGACTATACCCGCAGAGTATCCGAGAAGCATTAAGGCGTTGCCCTCAATTGTGGTGTTGAACACGGAGATCCCAAGAGGGTTTTCTGTGAATATTGAGCGAGGCTTTCGAACTATCGTCACCACTGCAAGAAACCCCAAATGTGTTGCCGCTCCTGATGAAGAGAAAATCATGCTTGTGGATGGAAAGGGTCTACTATCACAAGTGCAGACATTGAACAAATATCTAGAGATTTTTCTACAGCAAGAGAAGAGACAAACCATGAAATTCATCACTTTCAAAGGCACCGCAAAGTCGAGCAATGAGCCTAATCTGACTTCATCAAGCGGCCAAACTCAACAACAAAAAAGAATTGACTTGGCTGCGGTGGCTTTGGAAGAAAATCCAGTCAACGTTTCCGAGGCCACTCGGCTTAAAAGAGAGTATTACGTTGATGAAATGACCCAGAAACTTGGTCATGCGGTCAAACTATTTAACCGAGGAAAAGCAGAAGCAAGATACAAGGTACAAATTCCAATCATCACCTCCCAAGACTTGCCAAAACTATGGATATATGCGAACAAGACTGTGGATATTTTTCTCACGGTGCCAACATCGTATCCGGAAACACCACTTCGAGCAATGGTGGCATCAAACTTTAGCTCCAATCTCTTGGTAGCGAAAAAAAATGCATTGATCAGTGACGGGAAAGACTTGATCTCTGTAGTTGAAGAGGCCAGGACGGCTGAGAAGAATTTCAACAAGAACATGAGTCATCATGCGAGGCAACACACCAAGAGTCTAGTGCAGTATTTGAACTGGGCTTCAAACCAGCTAAACACGTTAGTCAAACCAACGGATGAGTATAATAACTGGGTGTCTCTCATGAATAGCTTGAAGGTTACTTAGAGCTTGTGAGAGAATGTTGTGGATATCAATAAAGGCAGTAGGACAAGTGTATAATTACGGCGGATGGCTCACACAGGATCACCGAACATGTTCCAAATTGATTCAAAAATTATTGGATTGAAATGTGTACTAATTAATATAGCCTCTATTGAAGGAAAACATGTTCTGCTTTATGCACTATTCCTTGCCGTTATTGTCTTGCCCTAGTGCGGAAGGTTTAGCGGGCAAGAATACGCGGGGAAGAGACAAACCAAACTTTAAATTAAAAAGCTTCCCTGTAATAGACTCACCCGAGACTAAAATACCTTCAACTTCATCTCATACCTCCAGTTAAATTGTGCCCATCTGTAGCATTTAAACGTGCCTGCAAATATCATGGAAGAGAAGAGCTTGGAGTTCAACTACGCCAATGAGTGCGATCTTGAAATACATTGCTCGCCGTTTGGGCTTAGTGGCGTCTACATAAGAGTTCGAGGCACAGATATCATGGGAATAGGATCCACAATGGGCCTCATAACTGGGTCATCTCGTGGCATGATTCACTATAACGACAGCTCCGATATGTTGAATCAGAAGTATAAGCTATTTGTTGTAGTGGATGCCGAAGGCACGCTACGGATAGATTTCACCAAGATCGTGACAATCAACAAAACAGGCGAGACATCTGACCATGAGGATCTTGAGCAGGCTCCTCAGAACAGCTTACCTTCATTGGTATTTACAGGTCCTTGTCCAGAGGGACATCTCGATAACATCGAGCCGTTCATCGGCATATTTCTGTTTGAGAAGGCGAGCAAGCCTTAGAAGAGCAAACCTGAAATACTTCCAAAAACTTAAGGTTGATAAGGCCATAGGTTCAGAAATGGAATTTCTTCCGTGACTCAGGATGGTCAGGCATTGGTTCTCTCATTGACTGATGACGAGGACAAGGCCTTCATGTTTCAGTTGGTTAAGCCAAGGGTGAAAACCTGAAATGTTATTTCCTGAACCTGCGCAAGGAGAACAAATGGATGATATTAGTGTGATAATCATCGTGGGTAGGTTTTATTGCTTGCGTTGATCTGGGTACTAATAGTGACATTAATAGAGAAACAACACAAAAAAACATGTATATATGCCCTGGCAGGCATAGTGACAAGCAGATTTCTTCTAAACATCTCACCGATTTTCAAAAAGAAACCTCGTGCGATCGTAAAGCCTTATGTGATTCGCAAGTTTTTCACCACTTGTGTCTCTTGGCATTTGAAGATGGAGAGACAACGCTGCAGAACTAAGTGTGTTGCTCTAAACATATAGGACAGAGAATAAATAGTCTAGTGAGATGAAGGAAAAAAAATGCTAACATTAGAGTACATATTCGAAAACGAATAACGGTTCAGTGTTACCCCGAGCTGAAATTTTCACGCGTGTATTTCACATGACATGAAAAGCACATTGGCCCGCATCTTGGCTACCCTCGATACATTTTGTTTCTTTAAAAAAAAAAAAATTTCCCCACATCTTCGGTACTGACGGGTGCGAAATGGAACGACGAAAGGCCCACTACCGAAGAATCCAATCGAAAAAGATTTGTGATTTTTTTTTGAATTATTTCAGTATTCTTTTCATTTCCTGGGGTTTTTGAGGTATTCGAGGAAATTCTCATAAAACTCGATGTGAATTATCCTCCATGGTTTGGTCCTCATTCTGTCGTTAAAATCGGAACCGGGCCTTCCTCGGCCTCGCGGCATGTGTTCCATCGGGTGCGAAAAGCGCCAATTGAAGTGAGTGAGTCGTGTTGTTCTAGCCTCTTCTCCATTAGGACCCAGCATGCGTCCAAATAGCTAGATGCTTATAAAGGTGATCCAGAAAAAACAAAATTTTCACAAGATAAGCTCAAAAAGGTCTTGAAAATCAAATACTTTCAAACGAAAAATGGCTGGCATCTTCATTTTCGGAGTCGCCACTGGGCCGAAGCCAGTCGTGCGAAGGGCGAAAAAGCGTGCGTGGAACTTCTCCAGACCACTTCCTCGGTCTAAGCACACGCACCTGTGCGGAGTGACCCCAGGTGAAGATGAAGCCAGGCTATAAGAAGGTGATCAGTACCCCACATACCATGGGCACTTAAATTCAGTGCAAGCATTTCTTTTCTTACACAAAAAAGCAAAAGAATTTTGAACTGCAATATTTTCAAATCAAATCAAACCACACAACCACAACCCCCTTCATAAAAAAAAATGGATAGATTGAATCAGTTGGCTGGCCAATTATCGCCTTCCTCTAAGCAGGCAGTTCTTGAAAAAAGACCAGATGATGTCGTTATTGTTGGTGCATACAGAACCGCCATTGCAAAGGGTGGTCGCGGTTCATTCAAGGACGTTGGCTCGGACTGGATCTTGACCAAGTTCTTGGCTGAGTTCATCAAGAAGACTGGCGTTGACCCAAGCTTGATTGAAGATGTCGCGGTTGGTAATGTATTGAACACTGC
The DNA here is from genome assembly GCA_030583235.1 of Metschnikowia lunata. Classification (NCBI taxonomy): domain Eukaryota; kingdom Fungi; phylum Ascomycota; class Pichiomycetes; order Serinales; family Metschnikowiaceae; genus Metschnikowia; species Metschnikowia lunata. The sequence continues at coordinate 30,691 of JAJMHP010000059.1, forward strand.
CGCCGGTGCTTCCGAACACAGAGGCGCATGTCTCGCTGCCGGCATTCCAAACACCGCCGCCTTTGTGGCCATCAACAGACAGTGTTCATCAGGATTGATGGCTATCTCCGATATTGCCAACAAGATCAAATGTGGAGAAATTGACTGTGGAATTGGTGCGGGTGTGGAGTCTATGTCGAAGAACTATGGTCCTCAGTCCATTCCAAAGATTGACCCTCAATTGCAGGAGGATCCTGAAATGGCAAAGTGTTTGATTCCTATGGGTATTACGAACGAAAATGTAGCTGAGAAGTACAACATTCCCCGCGAGAAGCAAGACGCTTTTGCTGCCGAGTCATATGCAAAGGCTTCGGCTGCCGTTGCCAACGGTGCGTTCAAGCTGGAGATTTTACCTATCGAGGCCTACACAGTTGAGGACGATGATGATGACGATGAGGGAAAAAGCGAAATTAAGAAAATAACCGTGGATACCGACGAGGGTCCAAGAAAAGGCGTCACTGCCCAGTCCTTGGCCAAGTTGAAGCCTGCCTTTAAGCCCACTGGAACCACCCATGCTGGTAATGCATCGCAGGTGTCTGATGGTGCTGCCGCTGTCTTGTTGATGAGAAGAGACTTGGCTGAGAAGAAGGGCTACCCAATCCAAGGTAAGTTTGTCTTGTGTAGCTCTGTTGGTGTGCCACCGGAGATCATGGGTATTGGTCCTGCTGTTGCCATTCCAAGTGTATTGAAGAAGGCTGGCTTATCCGTCAGCGACGTTTCGGTCTTTGAGGTTAACGAGGCTTTTGCTGCACAATGTTTGTACTCGGCCGAGACTTGCAACATTCCTAAGGAAAAGTTGAACATCAACGGTGGCGCCATTGCCTTGGGGCACCCCTTGGGATGCACTGGTGCTAGACAGTATGCTACCATCTTGCCATTGTTAAAGAAGGGCGAGATCGGCTTGACGTCGATGTGTATCGGTACGGGAATGGGTGCCGCTTCGCTTGTGGTGAGGGAGTGATGCTGTTGGCCTTGATGGTCGTATCGGCCTTTGTGAATTCAACCTATGTAAATTAAAGAAACAAATGATTTAAAATTGCCGATGTATTGAACAGTAAGCTGCCCAAAGGTAAGTTCGGACCTAATTTTACGGATCATCTTTCCCCGAGATTCCCGTGCTCTTGCACCTGAAATCCAATCCCCTGCGTATGTCCACAAGTAGTAAGGCATAGTGTGACAGTGGGTACTGGACGCAGTATGGCACACTGATTCACTACATGTCCTGCATCTGTCCCATTTCATTCTTCGGGAGTCTGGTCGACCATTTTCAGATCAACCTGAATTCAGACGAGCAAGAAGCCCCTGGCCGCGGCTGCAAAAAAACGGCGATGGGTCTGGGACATACGACATGTTTGGATCGTACGCAAATACGCAAGAGAAAGGTATATCTTCAGAGAAATTGCTAGAAAGTCAGTATTATCCCCGGTTGGCTGCTTCAGCTTTGACCCACCGTAAGCCCCCACATCAAGCTTCACCGACGCGCATCTCATAAGCAGGTGCTCGTCATGGGTACCGCAACTGTTGAAGTGCGTGAGGAGCCAAGGCTCATGCCTCAATCTCTTTGACAATGTGCTTTCCTGAAAAGTAATTGTTAGGTTTTATCATTTCTATGGCTTGTTGATCTTAAGTCATACAAATAACTACATGCACGGCAAGGTCCCGGTCTTTCGCTTGTCTCTAGACTAAGGCCATGAACTCTCCAAATTTTGAAGCCCTCACTGTTTAAATTCTCATATCCGTTCTGCACTGTGGCCATTTTTATCTTTTTCTCCGCCTTCCTCGGTGGCTTATCTGAAAACTTTTTGGGCCAAATGCCGACATAAAGCTAACACTGCAACCTTCTTCGTAGCAATGGCGTTCATGGATCATGACCGCGTGAATCTTTCTTAAACCAACCACCTTCTTTCGACATGTTGATCAAACTGAGAAGTGCCATCAGACTCGTGCTTCTAGCTGCAGTGTTCTTAGTGTCATACTTTTCTTTGTTCTCCATATCTTCACTGGGTCTCAAGTATAATACGCGAGAGTCAGTAATTCTAAATTTCAAGTTGCTTCTCAGCAGGATGATTTCAGAGACCCATGGTATTGCGGAAAAGAATGGCTTAAACGAGAAGCTAGAAAGCATAGTTAGAGAAACTTTGGCCAGCGATTATACACCTGCTCTTAGTTTTCTTCGACCGGACTATGATCCTCCGACAGAAATGGAAATACCGAGTTACTTTCTCGATTCTGGAACGCTTTTGTTAACAAAACACGATATGCAAGCTTATGATCCAAGATTCACTCGATCAGTATACCTTTCATGGATACAAGAAAACCCAGAGCAGCCGGTACCATTCCACTGGTCAGACTGGGTGGATTTGTCTTCCTTGGGAAATTACCTTCGTCAATCAGGTAGGATGAAGGGCACTTGTCGTGATTTGTATCACTTACCAGCCCAAGTCAAACGTTCAAGTCTGTCCCCACCAGTTGAAGATTTTTGCTTGGACGACTGGCATTCACCGCTCGGTTTTAAAATCACAGGATTTCCCGGAGCACAGACCAGAGACCGTGCAAGATTGTTGGCAAAGGCCTACTTATACACATCTTTTCCAGCACCGTCTCGATTGATCTTTATGACAAATGACCACGGCTCGTACCAAGTGGATTTGATCGACCGCACAAATGATGTAAAGAACTCGTTGCTTTGGAATAAAATGCCAGAGACTCTTCTTGAGGCTAGACCAAGCAATGTTTTAGATGTTTTAGAGAGCTACAAATCTCTTCTCGGAAATCTCTCGCCTAACCATTCACCGTGTCCTGACCCAGCACAGATCCATGCTGCTGAGTCTTGGTTTGATGTGGATATTGACGACCGCATCCTGAGCCTTGAATCTTCAACAAGAACCAAGGCAGAAGATGAGTATTTGTTGTCTCTAAAATACTCCAAATTAACGGAAACACCGGAAAAATCATTTAGAGAAGCCAAGATTCTTGATGCGGATCAGCTAAGTACCATTGGGGATCATTACGATTGGAGATTCTTTGATGGCATCACAATCAATACAGAAAGACAAGTCCCCTCTTTACATAGGCTCCTCAAAAACTATCTCCAATTCTGCCGAACACACGGTTTAGTCACCTGGATTGCCCACGGCTCGCTTTTGTCGTGGTATTGGAATGGAATGGAATTCCCATGGGATGCTGATACCGATGTTCAAATGCCCCTTCGAGACTTGCATCGATTGGCGCGGGAATTTAACCAAAGCTTTGTGATCGAAAACGTTGGCCATGACTTGTTTGGCAAAAGTTTGAATGATACCAAATTTAATGGATTGGGTGGATTCTTCGTCGATGTAGGTAGCAGCATTACCCATCGAGAGGGAGAAAATGGTCTCAACAACATCGACGCAAGGTTCATTGATGTACAAACTGGCCTTTATGTCGACATCACAGGGCTTGCACTCTCAGAGGAAAAAGCTCCAAGTCGTTATGACACTCTTCTCACTTCTTCGGTCAATCTGGAGAGAAACAAAGACAGCAATAAAGCAAGAAAGCTCTTCAACTGCCGCAACAGGCACTTTGTATCGCTTGCTGAACTCACACCATTAGTGAAATCAATTGTGCAAAATGAGATTGGGTATATTCCGCACAATTTCACACCCATGCTAGAGCATGAGTACGGGCTTCAGGGCATGATCGAGCCCAGTTTCAAAGACTATTATTACTTGAGATATTTGAGGGTATGGGTAAAGACGGAAATCATTCTTGAGTACATTAGAGACCCAATTTCATGGGTGAATGCTCACAGAGACATACTCAAGCGAGACTTAAGCATGGCAGAGATCAAACTCATAGGAAACCTTACCGAAACCGACTTCATTAACCTCTTATATGACACGCTGATTTTTAGGGATTTTGCAAGCGGCAGAGACTTTAAAACCTTTCATGAAAAACAAATGAAAAACTTTCTTAGTGGCAGAATGGACAATTATTACTCAAACATCCAACATTACACTGATGGTAGGCAAGTCAGTCGCGCGATTTGGGGCGACTTGCAAGTTACTGAGATTGAGCTTCAAGATCAGTTGAAACTTAAGAACGGCGACGCGGGTAAGATGTTGAATGCAAGATAAGCACGGTTGGCAGTTCCAGCGCTTGGAGGTGGAATTGAAAGGAGGCACTCGACATGACAGGCTGACGATACCAAAAGATAGGAAGAGAAAAAAAAAAAAAAAAAAAAAAAAAAAAAAAAAAAAAAAAAAAAAAAAAAAAAAAATAGAAAAAAAGAGAATGAAAAACGCCAGACTATCAGAAAAACCACAACGAATGAAAGGACATCTGCCGTACAAAGGCGCGGAGTTCAAGTTAAAACGAGGAAGAACGTTCTTTTCGACCGAACCGTCGCCGATTTTTTTTTGGCGTGATTAGTTCTAAGCCATGCATTCCTATCTCTTTCCTCGTGTGGCTCATTTACGAGACGCACAACATTTATCTCTTATTGGTTAAATCTCGGAATTCCTGTTGACGCGTCTTGCCTCGAGGCCGAAAATCGAGATTAGAAGCGCATGTGAGGGCATGAACACGTGTGAAAACGCGACCGGGCAAAGCGCGATGATGAAAGACATTGTCTGAGGCTGCCATAAATTCGACATTAACTTAAAAGTCTTAACTGTTTTATTCCGTATGTTCAATTCAGAAAAGTTTGATCGCAAATCATATATTCGTTCACGAATGGTTTCGTAATCGGGTAGGGAGCAGGCAGTCACTTCAGTTGGAATGTAATGTCCAGTCCTTCGAAGTGAACTGATACGACCGGCATGTCGTTTTGCGGCCACGACAGAATTCTACCCGAGCTTGGACAAAAAAAAAAAAAAAAAAAAAAACGCATATGACTCTGAAAGGGTATTTTTGGGAGGGACAGCCAAACGAAACATACCCCGTAGCAGACTCACCCTCTTTCTCAAGACTATACTTCTTTCAATGAAGGCAATACGTGTACACACAGGGCCAGATCTTATCTCTCAAGATTCCAAAAATAATTCCGATAACAGAAGAGGCAGCAAACGCCAGCCCCCTGGAAGAGATGCCGGACTCAAGTCGGGGGATAAGTATGCCAAAATAAACTCTTGAAGCATGGTGGGCGCCTGAATCTCAAGTCCACTCGTTTCTTTTTGGTTGACACTAGAAAATATGGTGTATATGCAGACTAGTTTGCACACAATCTTCAGGCGTTCCTACGCAGCTCAGCGGGATACTCAAAAAAATAAAACCCGAACCAAAACAGTATGCTGGTGGCATTTGTATGTCTGGTTTCGCGGATATGCGCGCTTTTTTAACTACCAGTGGTGAGCTTTTTTTAGTACACGCTATCTCTGGAAACTGAGTCAAGGCTGTGCTCTCGGCCCCCACAACCTAATCTCGGAATTTCTCGAAAACATCTTGCTGCCTGCCGGGGCACTCCTACTTCACCCAAAAAACACTTAACTTTCCAAGGCCAAATTCTACAGCACACTTACTAAATTAAATGACCTACTCAAGATACCGAAGTCGCGAAACCTTTCAGACCACTTAATTCAGTGGCATTGGCGGACAGAAGTCGCATGGTTTCGGAAAAAATAGCGAAAAATTCTCTCGCGACAGGGGCTGGCATGCCATCACCCGCACGCGCTGCATGCACCTGTGGAGGAAAAATGAAGGGCGTTCGGCATTTAAAGCCGGATTTGGATTAACATTTCTTGGGTAGCACTTGTGTGGCTTGAATTGGGAGATCCAATGTCAGAAAATAATGCCATTACGGTTCGTATTCACAATTTCGATTACTCCATTATGCGGAGTTCAATGCCGAGAAGTTGATGATGCTTCAAAATGAAAATAACAACCCAAATTCCCCAAACCCTGCTCGCAAAATCTTCAAAAAAAAAACTTCGTCCCTGCACACGGGCAAAAAGAAACGAGCGGCAAAAAGAAATTACTCATGCAGATAACGCACGCAATTGGCTCGTGAGAAAGGAAAAAACCCTCACCGCGTTGGTGCAGTACACTTATTTCCGAGATATAAAAGACAAGCTTTTTCCGTTGAAATTCTTTTTAAGCTCCAACCACATCAAAAATGCAATTCACTACTGTTGCCCTCGCTTTGACCGCTGCCTCTGCTGTTTCCGCTGCTGCTAACGCTACTGGCGCTGCTGGCCACAACGGTACTGTCGCTGGTGGTGCCCACAACGGTACTGCCGGAGGTGCCCACAACGGTACTGGTGCTGCTGACTCTGGTGCTGCCCAATTGGTCGGTGCCGGTGTTTTCGGTGCTGTTGCCGCCGCTGGTGTCGCTTTGTTGATCTAAATGGCACCCCTCTAACCCCTTCGGGGTATCACAACAGTCATTTTTATTTTCATCGCACCCTTTTTATAAGAGCTAGAGGCAATAATTTATTACGAAGGGCCTTAATTATTTGATTTATTTTGTATAGCTTAAAAAATATACACCTGTCTTACCGGGAACTGTACTTTGTAGGCGTAGAAGATCTTTAAAGCTCGAACTGAACAGTTAAGCTAGTGGACGTGCCATCGAAGATTTTGGAATGTTAGATTCTTCGAGATAATGGGCGTCTGGGCACGCGACGTCAAAAAAAAAATTCGCGCGAAGAAGAAGAGCCGGTAATTCCGGGATGTACGGATTAGTAATCGGCATGCTCGTTCTCTTGTTGATTTTAGTCATATGAGCACCGCACGATCTAAGTGTGGATTAATCTCGAGTCATGTTTACTGGCTTGATCGAGACCATAGGAACTGTTTCCGAGTATAATATTCATGACAATACTAGCCTGGGAGGTAATGGGGTGTCGATGGTGATCAGCGATTGCCACAATATCCTACACGATGTGCATCTTGGAGACTCGATCTCCACAAGCGGGGTATGTCTCACCGTGACCGAATTTGATGAAAAGAAGACATGGTTCAAGGTCGGAGTCGCACCAGAGACACTACGTCGTACAAATCTTGGCGATTTGTCCAAAGGCAGCCGGGTTAACTTGGAAAGGGCTGTCACTAGTGATGTCCGGCTAGGTGGTCATGTGGTTCAAGGCCATGTCGATACCATTGCCCAAATCACCGAGAAATGTCCCGACGGAAATGCCATTGCTTTCACATTCCAGCTTCGTGATTCACAATACATTAGGTACATTGTGGAAAAGGGCTTTATTGCCATCGATGGCACGTCTTTAACTGTGACTAATGTCGACTACAAGCAAAATACGTTCTCAATTATGCTCATCAGCTATTCCCAGGAAAAAGTGATCCTTTCGGGTAAAAATGTTGGTGACAGCGTGAATATTGAGGTTGACTACACGGGCAAGTTGATTGAAAAACAGGTGGAGTTGACTTTAGAGGGCCAATTAAAACAGGAGAATAGTCCTCTTGTGCGATTCATCACTGAGACTGTTCAAAGGCACATTAGGTGAGACCTACGAGAATTGGAAGGCCACTAGAATCAAAATTACAGATAGGATTAGTTACGTAAACACTTGGGCAGGCGAAAATAAGCAAAGTAATATTTATCATAAAGTGATTCACATATAAACGGCCGTGACTCCCATTTAACTGACTCTTGTTGAGGCCCTCTCGCGTCATGTTGGTGTGCGCACGTCTTGTGGCAAACCTCGAGACTCAACTCCGCTCCACGCATCAAATCCGGTCCAAAGTTTCATTCAACTGATCTAATACTTCCACCCACTGCAATTTCCACATATACTGATACATCATGGATATTGTTCTCGGTATCAAGGTTCAGGATGCCACAATCTTAGCCACTTCCAAAGCTGCTACGCGGGGTATTTCTGTCTTGAAAGCGACTGACGATAAGACCCGCCTCCTCAACACCCACAATTTGGTGGCCTATACAGGGGAAGCTGGTGACACCGTGCAATTCGCTGAATATATTCAGGCTAACATTCAACTATACACAATGAGGGAAAACGGCCAGGAATTGTCACCCAAAGCGACGGCATCTTTTGTTCGAAACCAGCTTGCCACTTCGATCAGATCGCGTAAACCATATCAGGTGAACGTGCTTATCGGTGGCTACGACACAAAATCAAACTCTCCCACATTAAATTGGATCGACTACTTGGGTACGCAGGTGGAGTTGCCTTATGGAGCCCATGGGTACGCAGCATTTTACTGCACCTCTTTGTTTGATAGGCATTATAGGCCAGATATGACCTTAGATGAAGGGCTTGACTTGTTGAAGTTGAGCTTGAAGGAGTTGGAGACAAGAATGCCCATTGATTTCAAGGGCGTGTATGTAAAGGTGGTGGACAAGGACGGTGCCAGGCCTATTGAGATATAGGGAGGGCTCAAGTTGCATTAAATACGCAGTGTATGAAGAAGAAAAGATTAGCAGAAATGGGACATGGATCGATAGATAATGACATTCGTTCAAATGCTGGCTCCACACCCAGTAGTTTGGGCCTGATTGACTGGTTCATACTGGACGGGCAGACACTTGATCATTGTAATGGCATTAGCAGATTTTAAAAATTGGAGGGTTATTGATCGTATAATTGTCTTTCTTTAATCATCGGCCTTGAAAGACATATGGTCGTACAAAAACTTGAATTACTGGCTTTGTCTTAATCTTCTCCCATTTTCTTTATTATTATTTTTTCTCTTTATTCTCCTGGGCTTTGTCTATCAGTGGCGGCGGTCAGAATTCTTGCGGCACCAGGCATGAATGACGACTCCCCTGATACATCACGAAAGTAAACATAACACGAATAAGATACTGAGTATTTCTAGTCTATCATCTTTGAATTCAAAGAAATGTACTCGCCAACCCTAAAACTTTTTTTCAGGTACTCGTACCGACGCCTTTTTCTGACCCAACTGTTTGCCGCATTTAGCTCCGGCAAAACATTCGCGAAGACAGGCCTACAGCATCTGGATTAGGCCTTGCAATCAAACCACCAACTGCTATAAACCCCACACATTAAATGGCAGAGGAGTCCCGTAGACTCAAGGAAATAGCTGGTCTTGTTTCCAAGCATCTCAGCTTCAATGATACTGACTTGACTCTCTCTCGCTTCATGTTGAAGTTGTACGACGAGTCCATCGAGAAGAGCACTACTTCTCACTCTTCGCCATACCTAGAATTTAATGACGCTGTATTAGCCAATGGAGGCGACGAATTCCCACCCGAATTTATCTGGGAAGTTCATGAGCAGCTATCCACAAGCACTGGACAGGCACAAATACAAGAACCACGTAAGTTTGGGTCAATTCCAACAACCTCTGCCCACACAGATGCAACTTTCAAAACCAACGTTTCTGACTTCAAGCTGCGTACAAACGCACCAACGCAATATTGCGGCCTCTCCCTACCGAATCGCTTTGCTCTAGAATTCTCTGAGATAGCTGAACATCCACTGAACGGGGGCGCTTCAAAGGATCCTGGTTTCAACCACTCATCTAGAAATGAGCCGTTATTATCTCGAAGCACTGAGACGCACTCATCGTCTTCTGCCCTTATAGGGGAGGGAAATATCTACCGTGGATACGTCAGCAATATAACCCCATATGGTGCATTTATTCGGCTCAACAGCCCCACGTCTTACGATTCCGGGTTATGCCATGTGTCGCGAATGCTGTTTGACGGTAAAACCAGAATCCGACACCCACAGGATATAGTTCGACTCAACCAGGAGCTTTTTGTGCGTGTTGAGGATATAGCCAAGAATGACCGAAATAACCGCCGCACCAAAATCTCTTTATCCATGGTGGGCGTGGATCAAATGACTGGTCTTGACAAGATGGACGAACTTGCTCGCGAGAAGGCTCACGAAACAAGAGGCCGTTTTCCATTCAGTGAAAAAACGCATATACAAACGCCAAAAAAACGTCGTCTAACCTCGCCCGAAAGATGGGAAATCCGTCAGCTTATTGCTTCGGGTGCTGTTGATGCATCTGATTACCCTGAGCTAAACGCATATCATGAGGAGAATAACGGGGAGTCGAATCAAGGGGTGGAAGAGTCAGTAGAGATTGAACTTAACACAGACGAACCTAAATTTCTAAGAGGTCAAATGAATGGTGGTGCCTTTTTTAATCCCATGTCGATTCTCAAGAATCCCGAAGGTTCGCTCAGTAGAAGCGCCATGAGCGGATCCAAATTGGTTCATGAAGCGAGAGAAGAGAAGCTAGCTAGGCAAAGGCAGCTGCGGAAGGACGCTGCCTTGGCAAAAACCGCAAGTGATCCTCTCAAGGTCATGAGCGAACAAGACCATGAACTGAAGGAAAAAACTGAGGAAGTGATTAATCAATGGAGACAAAAGCAGCGTTCCCAAAAAGCAATGGCTGATGGCACGGGTCCACATCAAAGCATTGAACAACAGAGAAAGTCACTCCCAGTGTACTCTATGAGAAGTGAATTGGTGCAAGCCATCAGGGAAAACCAATTCTTGGTGATTGTTGGTGAAACTGGCTCGGGTAAAACCACTCAGATAGTTCAGTATGCATACGAAGAAGCTTTGCACAAGGTGAATGGTGAATCCAAGATAATTGGGTGCACCCAACCAAGAAGGGTTGCGGCTGTATCGGTGGCAAACAGAGTGGCTGCAGAAGTTGGGTGTACTGTGGGTGAGGAGGTGGGTTACACGATCCGGTTTGAAGATGCAACATCATCAAAGACAAAAATCAAGTATATGACTGACGGTATGCTAGAACGAGAAGCCTTGCTCGACCCCACGATGCTGAAATACGCCCTCATTATGTTGGACGAGGCTCACGAACGAACCATTGCCACCGATGTCCTTTTTGCCTTGCTCAAAAGTGCGGCCTCGAAAAATCCTCACTTGAAAGTGTTGGTGACTTCAGCCACTTTGGATTCCGACAAGTTCTCAGTTTACTTCGAGAACTGTCCAATTCTTAAGATCCCAGGCAGAACCTACCCGGTAGAAGTTTTGTTTTCACGCGAGCCAGAGCAGGACTACTTAGCTGCAGCGTTGGATTGTGTGATGCAGATTCACGTTTCGGAGCCAGATGGCGATATACTTGTGTTTCTCACTGGTCAAGAAGAAATCGAAACCAGCGTTGACGTTCTCACTTCGAGGGTCAAGACCTTAGGCACTGCAGTGTCTGAACTTATTGTCGTCCCCGTGTACGCAGCATTGCCGTCAGAAATGCAATCAAAGATATTTGAGCCAGCTCCTCTCGGAGCTAGAAAAGTTGTCTTGGCCACCAATATCGCAGAGACTTCTATCACCATTGACGGGATCAAGTACGTGGTTGATCCTGGATTTGTGAAGGTCAACGCTTACGACCCAAAGCTCGGAATGGATCTGTTGATTGTGTCGCCAATCTCTCGAGCACAAGCCAATCAAAGAAGTGGTAGAGCGGGTCGGACGGGCCCCGGTAAATGCTATAGGCTCTATACGGAGAAGGCATTTGAGCTAGAGATGCTTCCCAACTCGATACCGGAAATCCAGAGGAAAAACTTGGCGTCGACGATTCTTATGCTCAAGGCAATGGGTATCAATGATTTGCTCAACTTCCAATTCATGGATCCTCCTCCTCTTCAGACTATGGTCAATGCATTGCATGAGCTATTTACATTGGATGCGCTCGATGACGATGGCTTCCTTACTTCTTTGGGGAGAAAGATGGCGGACTTTCCAATGGAGCCTGCCCTTGCAAAGACCATCTTGGCATCTGTTGACCAGCAGTGTGCTTTAGAGGTGTTGACTATTGTAGCAATGCTTTCTGTTCAAACAGTATTCTACCGGCCGAAAGAAAAACAGGCAGCTGCAGACCAAAGGAAACAAAGGTTCCATAGTATGCATGGGGATCATCTAACATTGCTTAACGTGTACAAGGCGTGGGAGCTTAGTGGCAGGTCAAGCCGGTGGTGTAAAGAGAATTATATCCACGAACGAAGCATGCGGCGAGCCCAGGATGTTAAAAGACAACTCGAGTCAATCATGAGAAAATACGGGCTTGCCGTAGAAAGCACCGACGATACTTCCACTATCCGCAAGGCCTTCTGCTCTGGCTTCTTCAAAAATCTGGCTCGAAGAGACCCTCATGAAGGCATGTACAACACATTACTTGACCAGACTCCTGTTCATCTACACCCTTCACTGTCCATCTACGGAAAAAGCGTTGAATACGTGATTTACCACACGCTCTTGCTCACCACCAAAGAGTACATGCACTGCGCAACTAGCATTGATGCTCGCTGGCTTGTGGAACTTGCGCCCAAATTCTTCAAGAAGAGCGATCCAAATAACATGTCAGAGAGAAAAAAGAAGCAAAAGATCGTCCCTCTTCATGACCGATATGCTCAGAGCCAGGACTCGTGGCGACTTTCTGCTCACGTGGAAGCAAAGCAAAAAGCACTTGGCAACCGTTTCGAGTAAACGTTTCAAACCTTCTTTTTTTCTGGTATGCCGCCCCGTCCCACCCACATACAAGCATGAGACATTGGTCACGTGCGCGCATGACTAGGTAGCAGTCACCTAAGCGTTATGCGGAGACGAGGATAACGATATTTTTGGGGTCAAAGACAAATCACACTTTTTGCGTCATCAGGCATGGCGCCTTCACTTCAGTCGCTCACGAGCTCAGCTCGTGAGATTATTACCGAAAGGCTCAATCTATACAAAGCGGTCCCGGGTATTTCCGGAAGTGGGCTCCGGTTGTTGCGAAAAAGGCACGGTTCCAGTGAGCCAATAACAAGCGTCGAAAAGTCAGGCAACTCCATTTTGGAATGCCAGCCCCTACATTTGGAGGAAGGCGAAATAGTGGATATTCAGGGACGACGCCGTGTGCTTAAAGGTATAAATGTAGACTCAGCAATGAAGCTACCAGTGACACCATTTATGCCTAGTTATGAAGGTGATAGCAGTGACTCGGGAGATATTTTTTTCGACGGAGACAATGTCTCCTTTGTCGGCAGACCGTTTCCGCTCGATACCGCTGAATCGCATCTCGAGAGAATCAAGTCTTTAGGCTTCAACACCATCCGCTATTTGATCACGTGGGAGGCCCTTGAACACGAGGGTCCTGGGATCTACGATGAGGAATTTATCGAATATACAGTCGAGATTCTCCGTATAATACACAAAGTCGGCGGCCTCTATGTATTTTTAGAACCACATCAAGACGTGTGGTCACGGTATTGTGGTGGCTCTGGAGCTCCCATGTGGACTCTTTATGCGGCAGGCCTTGAGCCAAAGCGATTTGCTGCATGTGAGGCTGCCATTCTTCACAATAGCGATAAATTTGACCCCAACACCAGAAACGAGCCGATGACGTATCCCAAAATGCTTTGGACGTCCAACTATAAGAGGTTGGCGCTGCTCACAATGTTCACTTTGTTCTTTTCTGGAGCTACCTACTTTCCCCATTTGAAGCTCGGCGGAGTGAACATTCAGCATTATTTACAGTCTCATCACCTCAACAGCTTGAAACATCTCTGGGAAGCTGTTGCGAAAGACCTTCCTCAGATGTTTGAAAACGGTACAATGGTGGGGTTTGAGCTGCTTAACGAGCCCAATTGCGGGCTTGTAGCCAGCCCCAATCTATCCACCATCCCCTCGAGTCAGCACTTGCGGATTGGTTCCACACCTACAGTATATGACTGTTTTCGTTTGGGGATGGGTCTTCCTGTTGAGATGGACAACTTCAAGATTGCAATCACTGGTCCCCAGAAGGACGGAAGAGTACTTGTAGACCCCAGAGGTCAAAGTGCGTGGCTTTCTGCTGATGAAACTGCGGCAGTCGATGCAAAGTACGGTTGGAAGAGATCTGGATGGGAGCCCGGAAAGTGCATTTATGCGGGGTTGAAGATTTGGGAATGGAAAGATACCAATCTCGAGGAATTGCACATGGCTTCTCAATCTTCGAGGCTTGCCTTCAGCACAGAAAGCTGCAAGTTGCTCAGGCCAAACTACTTTAATGAAGTTTCAGCTAGAGTATCATACCAAGTCGCGGATGAAACTCTCCCTGACGAGATCGATAAAAAGTTCTTTACTAATCACTTTTTCGTTGAATACTACGTGAGGTTTAAAGAAATGGTCCGCTCTGTCGTTCCAGATGCCTTTGTGTTCATTCAGCCTCCTGTGCTTGAGGAACCGCCCATGTTAAAGGACGATCCACGGAATATCATAGACGACAAAACAATCTACTGTCCCCATTATTATGATGGGATGTCTCTCATGTTTAAAAGTTGGAACTATCGCTATAATGTGGACACTTTGGGAATCATGAGAGGAAGATACTTCAACCCTGTTTTGGGTATTGTGTTTGGTGAGCGAGCTATTCGAAACTGCTTGAAGAAACAGTTTATCGAGTTAAAGGAAGAGGGTAAACGTTTTTTGGGTGCGGTGCCCGTGTTGATGTCTGAAACAGGAATGCCATTTGATATGGAGGGCAAAAAAGCTTACGAGGATGGGCGGTATAGCTTGCAGACATCTGCATTGGACGCGTTAGCAAATGCCTTGGAAGGTTCCGGTATGCATCACACATATTGGTGCTATTCTAGTATCAACTGTCACAAATGGGGTGATCGGTGGAACAACGAAGACTTCTCCTTTTGGTCTCCTGATGACAGGGACTTGGCATTCGAAGACCCGGAAGACGATAAGACTCTTTATTCGGCTCCCAGATCAGATGGCAAGCGAAAAAACAGCGTAACGCCGTCTGTGAAGAGTGTGAGGGATATGAAAGAAAATTCACGCGTGGGGGACATGTTGAAAACGAAGATCGCATACCATAAAAAACGACTTCTTCCCTCGTTTTTCAAGACCCCCTTTGCAAATGATTCACAAGACACTTACACCGACTCCACAGCAAGCTCAGTCGAAGTGTCGTCTGTGATCTCGACTTCATCCAGGAACATTCGCTATAGGCACTTCAAGCAATGCTATCCTTCCCCCGATGGAATTCGTGCCGTAAGTGCTGTCATGAGGCCATTTCTCGTTGCCTCGTTGGGAACGGTAAAGGAGACCGAGTTTGACATCAAACTGTCCAAATTTGCATTGACCATCACCTTGGATGAAGACTGCGATGAGGAGAAGCTCAAAAATAACCCAACAATTATCTTCACGCCGAAGTGGCACTACCCATACCTCGACTATAGTGATATCTCTCTTGATACTGGGTTTGTCAGGTACGATGAGGCAAATGAGTATCTTGAGTGGTATCACTATGACGGGGTCAATGATGACTGTGCGTCAAGCTCCAAGAGCATAATAAACACAAATGACCACACCATCATCATCAAAAATCATAGCGGAACTCTAGAGGACTTAAGTCCTCGGGACGATGTCAGCTTAGGCGAGGCTCCGATTTCAGCCTGTTAGCATTCAGGTGTCGTTGATGAAAAACTAGACTATATCGATTTCAAATACATATGCGTTCATTAACTCGCTATTTCTAAAAATCAAGAGAATCCAGGGTTCTTTTACTCGAGCCTTTCAATTCCCCTTTGATCAAATTACTAACATATTGGGCAAAGTATTCCACATAGGGTTTGAGGCTCGATTTCTCAAAATCGTGTACGCTTCTTTGTGGAGAAACCGAATCAGAGACTGACTCTTCAGCGGGTTCGCTAGAGGCACGGTTAACGCGCTTTGCCTCCCAAGTTTCGATTTCGTCTTGCAATTGATTAAGATTAGGGGCAGTCATGGGGTTGAACCCGTATTCGTCATCTTCTTTGTTGCCGGAAATGTTTCTCAATGGATCAAAGGGGACACACACGTTTCCAGTACCCGGATGAATACAAAATGGCGATTTCAACAAGTGGATCATCTGCTTAGACACCTCAATATCCAATCTGGGGTACATGTAATAGATAATGATCTCCTTCTTGGCCTCATTGAGTTGTGAGACCTGGGACTTATTCTTGAGTATACTCAGGGCAACAGTGTTTAGGTCATCCCATTTTTGACGAGACAGGCAGAATGAGGCCTGATCCTGCCACTTTGCTTTTAATGCATTTCGAAGCGATTGCTCTGGGAGGAAGGTCAACATCTGCTCAACCTGAGACCAGTTCTCATCGGATCCAGAGATAGTGCCCCATGGGTCCTGGTCTTCCAAGATGATTTCCGAAAACCGTGCTTTCAAAATATCCAAGGATCTTTCGATGTGTGAGTGAAATGGTTTCTTCAAGCCCAAAGATGATCTTCCCATTTTGTGAGATTTGGCTCCCAAAACGTTTACATATTCCACAACGGACTTCCTCTCCGACTCGTCCAAGCCACGCGCCCTTTTATCACTGACCCAGCAATGTGCTCCTCTTCTTCCCGAAAATACCCATATGAAGTTTTCGAAGCCGAAATCCTCGCGTAGAGCAACTGTGATGATCTCACTGGCAACTTGGATAAACTTCCAGCATTTCTTACAAATGTCTGTCTTGGAACAGCAAGTTCTGATTTCGTCATAATCAGTTAAGTCGATATCAAACACCAACTCCTTTTGAAGAGGCTTCAATGCATTTTTCGGAAGCGAC
Organism: Metschnikowia lunata; assembly: GCA_030583235.1. NCBI lineage: Eukaryota > Fungi > Ascomycota > Pichiomycetes > Serinales > Metschnikowiaceae > Metschnikowia > Metschnikowia lunata. The sequence continues at coordinate 47,213 of JAJMHP010000059.1, forward strand.
TTCCGCTCTTTAGGGTTCACTGAATATACAGCCCCCACTTCGAAACGCGTTGGGTTAGCACTCATCACCGAATTTTGAAATTCCTCCGGTGTGTTAAAGGAATTATACCGCTGGTATGCCCCCAGGCGGAATTCATATGCAAATTCACGCATTGTGAAGTCTTTTCCCGGCTTCAACGAATGGTTTAGCCATCTGAAGATGTATTTAAAAGGAAGAATCCTTTGGTAGTAGAAGAGCATGTCGGACTCTGAAGGCTTCGACAGATTCTCGTGGGTTTTTGGCCCATTCTGTACTTGTCCAGTTGGTTCAGGGGTTTCTTCGTGTAATGCTTCGACCATTCCGTGCCATAAAAAGTGTGATCCACTGCTCTTAACGAGTGACGTTCTCTTGTTGATGGGCAGGAAAGCCTTGGCATGCACGGACGCGTCTCATGTTGCAGAGCGCGCCGCCCTTCTGCTTAGATGTCAGAGTATTTCTGAGGATAGAGGCAGTGCAAGATAGCTTAGACTACAGGCTAATCCGGACAGTGATACCAAATCTACGTGTTTTCCAATTTCCTCTTACTTAGTTTCTGTCTACTTGATTTTTTTTATTTGTTTCATCCTTTTTGTTTGTTCAAATGACCTAGGTGATTATGGAAAAAAATTTTGCGCGTCTGGGTTGAGACACGCGTGTAACTGAGACAGGCAAGCAAAGGGCCCATATCGCTCTTTCCCTGTCAAATGAGACATTATGTACGTTTCAACTCCATCAGGACAAGTTTTCAGCCCTTGCCTCGACACAACCACCAGGTTATGGGCTGATTGTAAGCCAGATTCATGGAATACTGGTGGTCGCAATCCTTCAGGGACCTGAAATCCCAACACTGACAGGTTTTATCTCTGGACCATCTCCTACAGTGAGATGATGAAGGACATCCTATCCAATGACAACAGTCCCTGTCGCCTCTCTTACTAAAACTGCTTTCGATCTTTGACATCCGTTCCGAGGGATCGGTTACATATCTGCTCAAGTACCCATAATTCCCCATGACTTCTTCGTTGCTCAAGTCTGATATGGCTTGGTTTTTCAAGCTCCTACGCCTTCTTGGATCCTTTTCATCATCTCTGTCGGATACACCATATGCTAGCTTTGAGTAGTTGTAGTTCTCGTTGAAAATGAGGCCGATGTGCTTCAAGCTTCGCACCACTCTTTCAGCCGGTTCATTAAGTGATGCCCTTTCTGTTACTATGTCGAAATTTGCAGGTGCCTTGCGTTCTTGACCCCATCCATACAACATGACATTAGCAATGGTAGAATTCTCTGGCTGGAGCTTCAAAAATCCGTTCAAAAAAACGTATGCAGCCACCTGTTCGCTCGATTGGCTTTGGGCCATTGAGCACTGGCAGAGGGCAAGAACAATGGGCGCAACTACTCCAAACATAATCTTGCGGTTTTTTCTGTCGAGTGATATTCCTTTAAGAATATATATATATATATATATATATATATATATATATATATATCTATCATTTTCTACATGGCCAGCGGAAATCCTGTCGGGCTTACAAGTCAGTTCTCACCGACTTGAAGGAATACTAATGTGAGTATTGACGCTGCGGTCGTGTTCCATCATAGCCCCATTCCATCTTCACAAAGCCTTCATTTGTCGGAAAATACAGATAAAATAAAAGCGGCTGTGGAACACTTTGTGAGTATTATTGTCTGAATCTATTGTCTAATATTTTTGGATTAACAAGCGATATCACACATCACTTTCCATAAAAGGTGACATCAGATTCACTAAAAATAAACGATGTTTCAAGTGGGCCCATACATTTTAGCGACCAGGGGTTTCCTTGGAAAGCTAACAAATAATTCTTTCAAATACTTCCTCGTTTGTCTTCTTACTCATGAACGAACACAAGCGATACACCTTCGTCTCCCGCAGTTACAAGCTTCGAGCCCCCTTCGAAGACCGCAAAGTCCAAAACACCCATATTGTGACCCACACCTACAAACAACTCATCACCGGTACGGGCGTCCCATTTGTAGATCTTCCCGTTCATGCTGGACCCCACCAAAATCGGTGTGTCATCCACAAACTCGAGCTTGGTTATTGAATCATCAACTTTTAGCGTACGACGCAACTTCCATTGCAAGGAGTCGAATAATAGAACGTCTCCGGAGACTAGCCCCACGGCTAGCAAGTTCACTGCGGGGTTTTTACACCACGCCAAGGCTTCAACGGAAAGATCAGCAATATCCTCGACATCTTCAATCGTCTTGACTTGATGGACAATCCGTCCTGTGTCCAAATTTACGATTGCCAACTGGCCATCCCGTGCACCCACGGCAAACACGTTTTTGTACGTTTTGATAGATACCCACGGGCTCTCGACGCCCTTGAAGTCATCGTGGGGCTGTAATTTGTAGTTTACAGCGCCTGAAAACGCATTCCAATTGACCACAGACCCATCTTCGGAAATTGTGACCAACGTCAAGCTATCTTGGTCGTCTGTATTGACAAAAACACCATTGTTGCATTCTGAGTTGTGGGAGAATCCGGACATCACCTGCTCAAGAGACTTGGCTTCCTCGTCTATCTGGTAGACCCATACCGAGCCATCGGGAGCACCGAAAGCAAAGTATGGCAAGTTTGGGTGTACAGAGATCCACAACACCTCCTCCACCTCTTCCAAGTCGCCAAATTTGGTCCATTTCTGGCCACCTTTTGCAGCCTTGTGCACCTGGATAGATCCGTTCATGTCGCCAGTGATTACGAACTTGCCGTCGCCCGTGAAGCCGCCGGCAATAACCGACTCCTTATGACCCAGCAACTCGCCAACAAATCTGGGAGGCTGAGTATGAGTTGTCCACATAAACGCAGTATTATCTCCGCCTCCAGTCACCACCATGGGCAAAGAGGGATGCTTGAAGATGGTGAATACACTATCTTTATGTTGGTCAAAGTATGTCCACGAATTGTTGGCCAAATCAATTTCTAGCGTCTCTCCGTCATCCAAATCCATGTCATTGTCATCCATATCTTCGGTAACAGGTCCAACATCGTCGGCGACTTCCTCGGCAATCTCATTGCTGTCTACGTACTCCTCTTCGAGGTATTGCTCTTCGTTCTCTTGAAATTCTGATTCGGACATTTTTATTTTTTGAAGACCTCTGTGGCAAAGAAGAGTGGCAAAGCCTATTGAAGTCGATTGCAACTTATGATTAATAATGATGGCAGTGGGGCATCTCACGTGTCTGCAGGTGGTCGCTGAACCGAGATGGCTGCCAAAAAGAAAAGGTAAAAAAGTGTTTTGAGAAAGGACATTAAAATCACGAGACACTTAAAAGTGGATTGAGAGGTTTCACGTATATATATCGTTTTTTCTATAAGTTGTCTGTCTAATATTTTGTGATTTTGTTCCAATGTAACATCAGGTTTGTCCGTTGGTGAAGATGTTTAAACCAATGGCCAAATGGGCGCCGCAATTTCGCAGAAGCCCACGCAAGTGTATTAGTTCAGCTATTTACTTTCTGATCTTTTGTCATGATTATTGATACAGTTTTTGCTAAGTGCAAATTATGATTAAGAGAAGCTATAAAAAAAGGTCTTTTTCCAGAAAATAGATTATATTCATATGATTCCGTATCTCTTTTTGACAGGTGGCGAAGTGCTGGCAAACTCACGCAAAGGTCTGCTTTCCATCGGGTTCGCTCAAATTTCAAGTTTGTTGGAAGGCCATGCAAACCCCACGAATCTTAGCCCATTCTTTCCCTTTATCTCTTTTGATTGTCATCACATCTGTTTCTTTTTTTTTTTTTTCTTTGTTCTTCAGTGGAAAATTCAATTCATACACGAAAGGCAGCTTGGGAAAGGCAAACCTCACATTTCAAGATCAAAAAAAAACAAAGCCCAAAACCTCAAGAACAAACAATAAAATTTAAACAACTAAAAAGATAAATTTGCGTTCTCTATAGCCCCAAAAGCTGTTTCTCTCATTATTCTAGTACCCCCAAGTCTTGCTCGTATTGATTGTTTGTATATCAATTATTCCTACAAAGCCATCCCCGTGATGAGCTCTAGCTGCGAAGCTAGGTCCTTTTCAGCCTTCTCACTTTGAGCCTCCGTTTTCTGATCCTTTGCCATATCCTCTCTTAGACTTTTTGCATCCAATACATTGATGTCTTTAGAGGCCTGCTCCTGTGATTGTAGTGCTGCGTGAATGCTTTTTATGGCCGACGCATCTTGGTCGAGTTTTTCTATTTTAGCTCTGGTCAGCTTGGACTTCTGCCTGAGTTTTGACTTCAGTACGGACATGCTTTTCGTGGAAACTTTGGATGTGAGTGCACTTTTCTTGTGCTTTGTTGCTTTTGAGACTGCTTTTCGATGGTTGACTTTGGTCATGCTTTTAATTTTTTTTTTTGTCTTGGGAAGTTTGCTTAAGTGGATTGTTTTTGAAGTAATCAATGGAGGTGATTCAGGTAGAAGATAACGATCGGGTGTGAATGGGAGTGCATGTAACCTACAACGTGAGCTCTCTGGAAAACTTTCTCGATGCTCATCTCTATGATATTGTGATTGACTCAGAACAATCCAAAAGGCTTTCTAAAAAATAAGGCTTTCAAAAAAAAAAAGGCCTTATCAGCTTTGAACATTTTCGGGAATCATCAGCCTCACAATCGCTTTAAATTAATATTTGCCTCTACTCACAAGAACCTTCATTAGAAAGAAATGTCTATTAAACACGAACGTGACAAGCCTTGGGATACTGAAGATATTGACAAATGGAAAATTGACGAGTTCAAACCCGAAGACAATGCTTCAGGTCTTCCCTTTAGTGAAGAGTCGTCATTCATGACACTTTTTCCCAAATACAGAGAAAACTACTTGAGATCAGTGTGGGCCGATGTCACCAGTGCATTGGAAAGTCATCATCTTGCTTGTCAACTAGACTTGGTTGAGGGCTCTATGACTGTCAAAACAACGAGAAAAACATTTGATCCTGCTATCATTTTGAAAGCTCGAGACTTGATCAAGCTATTAGCGCGGTCGGTGCCCTTCCCACAGGCGGTGAAGGTGTTGCAAGATGACATTGCATGTGACGTGATCAAGATTGGCAACTTCGTGTCCAACAAGGATAGGTTTGTCAAGAGAAGACAAAGATTGGTTGGACCCAACGGAAACACGCTCAAGGCTTTGGAGTTGCTTACAAAATGCTATATTTTGGTGCAAGGAAACACCGTTAGTGCCATGGGCCCATACAAAGGACTTAAGGAGTTGAGAAGAGTGGTAGAGGACTGTATGAAAAACATTCATCCCATCTACCACATCAAGGAATTGATGATAAAACAGGAATTGGCCAAAAACCCGGAATTGGCTAACGAAGATTGGTCGCGTTTCTTGCCGAACTTCAAGAAGAAGAATGTGGCTCGTAAGAAGGTCAAGGAATCTAAGAAGCCTAAGGTTTACACGCCCTTCCCACCAGCACAAGCTCCTAGAAAGGTGGATCTCCAGATTGAAAGTGGTGAATACTTCTTGGGTGCAAAGGAGAAACACCTCAAGAACCTTCAGGATAAGAGAGCTCAACAACAAGTGGTTTCGGCAGAGAGAAAGGAGGAAAGAAAGAAGGCTTTCGAGGCTCCAGAAGAGGCAATTCATGAGAATAGGTTGGTTGATTCCGCTGATGGTGAAAAGAAGGAAAAAAAGGAAAAGAAAGAGAAGAAGGAAAAGAAAGAGAAGAAAGAGAAGAAAGAGAAGAAGGACAAAGAGGGCACGAAAGAAAAGAAGGAAAAGAAGAGATCAAGTGAGGAGGACCAGGAGCCGAAGAAAAAAAGAAAGTCCGAGTAAATAGCATTGCAATACGTAGGGTCAAAAAAAAAAAAAAAAAAAAAAAAAAAAAAAACTGTCTGAAGTCAAACTTTATTTATCGATCACACCCCATAACTTTAAATGTGTGACACCAGGAATAGAGTGGAAATTGAAGCACGTGAATCCGCGTGGGTGCGTTTGAGCCACCCCGAATTAGGGCAGGCCTTTTGCGGGACTCCCTCTTTGGCTTACCCAAAATCGAAGTAAACACAAGAAACTTGATACAGTTACATTAATTGGTAGTGAAAATTTAGCCTAATCATCAATCGAACTCATGCCAGTTGAATTCAGTCACAAAAAAATTGACGTTATCAAAGAAATATTGCAGAGTGGTTGTGAACTTGCGCTAGTCTCGTGCAGTATTTGCAGTCAAGGGTAAACAAGAAAACTGCATGTCTTGCATTGTGGTGAGGTGATGATTAACAAAGAAAATCTGAGCCTGCTCAGAGCAAATCCTGATTTGATCCTTGGACAACCATCCAGACAAATTGCACATCTCCTCAATACCCGCTGTATTTGTGTCCACACCCACACTCACCTCGAAGATCAAATTTGTTCCGCTTCCTGGGTTTTGTTATGCAATCTCCTTTTGTTTGAGTATCGACTGCTGCCATATTTTCTCATTTTGGTCTGTCTCCGTGCACCCATAATATCCAAAGATAAAAAAAAATTATAGGGAATAAAGAGCAGATATTGATTCACAAGCACTCAAAGACCTTAGCTTTCGGGTCACTTGTCTCATTTCTTGTCGATTCTCCCGCAACAAAATTCTGGAGAACGTCGCTACAGCCTTGTTTCATCAGTGTCTCGGCCATGTCCAAACTCGATGCCCTACTAGGAATGGTCGACACCATTTCCACTCGGTCCGACAAACTCGTGAGCAAGATCAATGAGTCAAATGCCCTTATCTCACTGATCATGGAATTGAACCTGTCGATCTCTCGCTATGATAGTGAGATTGATAGCATGTCACAGCTAGCTTCACAAAACAGCGGATATTTGGCAGAATTCCAGAAGCTTTACGAAAAATCCTTTTTTCTTGAGTCTAACTTTGGCTTTAACGACTGTCACACTAATGATATGTCCTTCAACAACTTGCACAGTGAGTACGATAATCTTTGGAACGAGTTCCACGTTGCCAACACAAAGTCGGGGTCTCTTCATACCCAGCATACACCCATTTCAGTGAAAACTATGGGCCATCTGTCCGACAAAGACCCCGTGCCGCTCAAAACAGTGAAAAATGTCATTTCCATCTCAAACCTCAACCTCAAGCCCTTGAGGTGTCGAGAATCAAAGGTGTCGAAACAGAAGTCCCGATACAGGCTTTCAGAGGCATACACGTTGAATCCGTTGCAAGCTCAGCCAATTCGTGAAGTTCTGGAAGGTTCCACAAACACCAAATATTCAGATATCATGAACTCTTGCGATCACGAACAACGAGACGACACATCTATCTCCACGGTACAAGGGCTGTCTTCTTCCGTCATTAACCACGATAAATTGGCACGCACGCCCAACTTTCAAGAGGTTGAACATGTTGCTCAGGAAGTTTCTTTAGAAGAGAATTCACTGCCGCTATTGCTCAAGTCATTACAATCGGCGGGTGATGGTGTTGAAGCTGATGATAATTTATCGATAAATATGGGTTCTCGTAGCTCTCCCGACTCTCGATTTGAGGATTTCGATAACTTCCATCACTTTTTGCGCCAGAGTCGAATCAATTTACAAGGCCCCGTTCCTCGCTTGGAAAGGGCCAAGTCTGAAGACTCTATATTCACCGTCACTCGATCCCTGCCGCCGGTAGCGTTTGCGCTTAAAAGCATTTCACAACCAAGATTCCACAATCCAGCCGATAAGATCAGTCATAACAAGTCGTTGTCGAGTCAAACAACCGTTGAAGCCATTTATTCGAAAGGCGTTGATGAGACCTCGAAATTCAAGGAGCACTCAGCCAAGTTGCTAGCCAGTCACTCCGAATCCATGCCCAAGGCAAACAGTAAAGTGGCCACACCGAAAAAAACACAAAATTACGATATTTTTAGTCTCATGAACTCTCCTCTAGGCTCCCCTAGAGGAATTGGCCGACCGCAATCTTCGGGATTTACCCAAGACACATACTCATCGACTCCCATTACAATAAGTCCGTGCAATCCTGAACGAAGGAGCAGCATTGACATGCTTGGAAAATCCCTCGCATCTGGCTTTATGAGTTTAGTGAGTACCTCCTCACTGCTGAAAAATACCCGAGTGGTATCCTCTAACGAATGCAAGGGGTGTGAGAACTCGAAGTCGCCGCCTGAAAGAATCAAGAAACTCAAGAAAGATTTGAAGGATCCCATTGCCCTGAAAAACGAAATCAAATCGAAGAGGCTTCCGCCTTCTGATCGACATCCCAAAAACGGGAGTTTCTCTTCATTGACAATAGGTCCCAACAAAACGAAAATCATCGATCATGGTGACTCTTCAATCTTGCAGAAATCCGATCTACGTCAATTGAGCCAGGCTCTACTAAAGGATACTTTTAATGAGTCACTTTTGTTTTGAAATTTACAGGCCTCATCCTTCTACTCAGCTGTTACAGTCTGCGTTAGGAAGGCGAGTACCATGTTTATGCAGATTATATTAGTGATTTAGTGAAAATAGAATGCATAGAATCATCTAATGAGAGGATGTTATAAATTTGGATATTCACGAGAAACTGTTGCGGCTCTTGAGAACCCCACTCTCCAATTTTGCCCGGTCAACACGGTCCTCGATCTCCTTGATTTTTGAACTTTTGAATGAAAGCGTGCGAGCTTGTTTCGTTTTGCTCTGTCTTGACATATATGTAATTGACGCCTTTGAAGATGATGCAACTTTGTATTGCTTGTTGATTGTCACACCACTAAAGGAGTTTGCCGAGATTTGGGCTGAGTTTTTCTCACGATACGTTCGGAAAGAACTTATTATCGAAGGCTTTTTGAATAATCTTGTAGAGTCTTCATCGTCGTCGTCAGTGGGTACATCCACTCGTGGTTCGACTTGAACCGGGAGGCTCTCGGAACTTCCTGGCCGTGAGTAAAGGCTACTCAAGCATCTTTTTTTGAGGACAGACACATCCTCAACCTCATCAGCAGCCCCATGCTGAAAATCAGATGTTCTCTGAATAGCTATGTACTCATCTTCGTCAGTTTTGGAGAGAAACGAAAGCTGTCTCTGCACGAAAGACTCCTCCAAGATAAGCGTTTTTTTGGGCTTGGTTTCATCATCCGAGTTATGAAGTGGTGTATCTTCCTTTTCTTCTTCCGATGCTGCATCAGATGATTCGCTGTCAATGAGTATTGGGGCATTTGGTTCCTCTTGAATGCAGTCGAAAAAGGCCTTCGACTTCTCGCTTTTGGTGGATTGCATCATCTTTTGGTTCTCGAGTAACCTTTGCTTTTGTTCCTCCAACTTCTGCCTGCGGTAAGCCATCAAAATCTCGTCTTCTTCATCACTCAATTCAATGTCAAACTTGTTGGATCTGCCGCGCTTGGTGAGACGATGATTTTTAATGTCATCCATCAATCTTTCCAACTCGCTTCTATCTTTGATTTGGTATTGCTCCATGAACTTTTTTCTCACTTCTTCATCGTTGAGGTCGATATTGAAGTTGTTATCAATCATCTTTTCGTCTTCTGAATCAGCTTGGTCGGAATTCTCTCCATCCAAACCACCAATACCTTTCCACTCATCGTCGGATTCTTCAGCCTCGCCTTCAACCATCCCTTTCAATCCTTTTCGTTCCATTTCTTTGCGGAGTTTTCTGGCTTGAAGTTCTTTCCGTCTGATTTTTGCTTCGTAGATGGCAAGTCTCTGCTTGAGTTCCTCTTCATTGTTTTCTGTGTTGTCCTCTTCTTCAATATCTTCGGGTGCCAGATCTTGGTGTATGCCAGCATTTTGAAAATTCTCCTTTATTCTTCTCCTCCCTCGATCAAGGGCAGCATGAACGTCATCGTGTTCGTCGTCCGAATATTCATCTTGCTGCGTTGGGATGACTTTATCATCCTGAGTTGACAGGCCGTTCAAAGAGGGACCATCAACTTGTGTTGCAAGGAAACTTAGATCGTTGACGCTTTTTTGGGTAGACACGTTATCATGAAATGAGATAGAGTCCTGGTGGATCGTTTCAGCAGGCTCAAGCATCGAAGATTCCTGAGTACCTGAAGGGGGAGGAAGGTTTGAGAATAAAGTATGCAGATCACCTTGGATGTTGTCTATGTCTTGATCAATGGTGCTATCGATAGGTGAGTCCAGACGGAACATATCGCTGTGAATTTGCATAATAGGTTCCTCACTCTCATCATTACGAATATCTTTGCTTGGGCCCCCAAACATGTAGCTGTCGTCAATTCTCTCGTCGATGATGGTCAGCAGTCCAGCCGCTGTTGATGATTTGTGAGGCTTGATAACTTGAGAGACATCAATTTGGGCATTTTCGTATCCGTTATCTTCAGCATTCGCCTCGTTATTTTCATGGTCATCATCTTCACTAAGAACAACCCTTCTCGTTCTGTTGACCCTTTGATCTTGATTCGTGGCAACTTCTCCTTCAGACTCGACATTGCTATCGACCTTATTAGAGGAGTCGTAATCTTCCAGGTCCACATCACTATCAGGAACCTCGCTGACACCTTCAACATCGGAGTATTGCTTTGCATCATCATAATCCTCATCACTTTTCTGATCAAGCAATGCCTTCTGAGCCTTTTCCATCATCTTTTCACGTTTCCGTATACGTCTAACTCTCTCCATTTCGCGCTCAAGTAAGTTTCCCATTTCCTCTTCCTCCCTCTCAATCTCTTGAATAAGTTCAGAGTCGGGATTGTTTCGCTTGAGGTCAAGTAACTGCTTGGCATTGGCACGTCTCAATTCATTGAACAAGGTATTTCCTCTCTCAAGCGACATCAGCTTATGAAACCTTGACTTGTTTGCATTTTTGCCTTGTAAGTGCTTTTTGGAAAACTTCTGCTTGAGCACAAATGCCTGCTCCTTGGTCAATTTGGGAATGGATGATTTCTGGTGGTTTTCGAAATCTGTCTCGGGATCAGACTCGTCAAGAACAATCATATCATTGTTGGAGCTAGTTGGCGAAGAGTTTAGTTGTTTTTTTAGCCTCTCTGCGTACTCCTCAATAGGGGAAAGCTTCTTCTTTGGGGGAGCAGGTTTTTTTTGATCTTCATCAAAAAAATGCATGATATCATCAACCTCCGACTCAGAATCTGAAGAGTTGAGCCCATTTCCGACAGGTTTGCTCAGAGCTGGAGATGTGTTCGGGCTCAGATGTGAAGCTTGCTCGCTATTGACTGCGATATTATCATCAGAATCACTTTCAAAAGCATCAAGCAACTTCTGCATTGGATTCATTGCTTTTTTCTCGAAATGTGGCTGAATGCTTTTAAGCCTTTTCTGTTCGCTCAATTTCTTCTCTATTCTCTGAAGTTCGGCTTTATTCGTAACAGTTTTTTGGACTGAGGAGTCGACTGTGGTGTTTGCGTCCTCGTTCAAATCATTCTCCTCATCTGTCAACGAAACATGGGTTAGCTCGGTTACCAAGGTCTTCTCTTGTGGCTTCTTTTGGCTTTCCAGCAATAGATCACCTCCTAAATCCGCATAGTCTTGTTCACTAGGTCTAGGAATTACTTGAGTCGATCCTGATGTATCTTGCATGGGGTTAGATTCAATCATTTGAGTAGGCTTATAAAAATCAGACTCGTCCAAAGGTAATTGCGGAAGTCTAATTGCCCGAGGGTGATCAATTTTATCAGAGACTTGGGCTCTGTCATGGCCATTTCCTTCAATACTGGTGTTCCCGAAGAGAATCGAAGTTCTGAAGTCTGGGATAACTTGGGTGTCGGCCTCGATCTCTTGAGTTTGATCTCCATGAAGCCTTTTCTTGACTCGTTCCAAAATGGACGTGTCGAATAGCATGACTTGAGTGTTTTGCAATCACGGTTTTTTCTTTTTCTGTTTTTCTTCGAGGACAATTTACTTCAAAGCAATGGAAAGGAGACTAGACGTGTTTCCTACCCGCGATGTGATTTCGCAGTCAAGGATTCTCCAAGCGCGTTTGGTAAATAACGCGGTAGCAAAAGCGCGACGCGAGCGACATTGGCCTGCCGTCTCCTCTGACCATTGCGACATTCGCCAAGGCCGATCCCCGGCCGCCAGAGCCTAGAGGCAAATGCGCCTCAATTCTCAACACTTATACACCAACAGTGCGGGAAATTAAACTGCTATGTTTCTGACTCTGTCGCATTAAAGCAAGCACATGGTTTTTCAGCACTAAGAAGCTTCTCAACTATTCAAGACTTTCCCACTAAAAGGAAAAATTGAGTCCAGAGTTGAAAGTTTGTTACTTTGAGGTCTTGTCGTTACTGTGTCAAGACACGTCGTTGGCTGCAGAATAAGCGTTGCATTAGCCCATTGAGTAATGTGCCCGAAAAAATGAGTCCCACGCGCCGGGGTGATATCACGACTGGATAAGGGAAACTGAGTAGCTGACAATTTGCCTTGTGAAACACTGAAATGTCTTCCTAAGCTTAAGATTCGGAACCCAAGCCCTCTGAGTTTCCGCCATTGCTATAGACTTTCATTTCCAGAATATTATCTCTGTGACAGCCGGAACTAAGGTCTATTCAAAGCAATTGTTGGTTGCAATTAATCGCGATAGCTGGGCACATGAAAGTGCGCGCAGTCGTATGGCGATACGAGATAAGCCAAGGGGAGGTCGGATAGTCCGGAGGCCCAGATTATAAGGAGGTGGGACGAAAGAGAAAAAACGAATGAGTTTTGTTCTCGAAATCCCAAACCAAAAGTTGCCCCCATTTTTTGCGTGATTTTGCACCCACGTTGTCGATACGTGTCAATAATTGTTTTGGGGCCGGGCCTGTCACGTGTTCTGACGAAGTGGTCCTCGCACATGTGAGCGACATCTTGCACAGAAAAATTTTCCGAGTCAAGCGGTGTTATAAAGTATTACACCACACCTGTTTCCGCTAAAGCGCCACGTTTTTTGCGAGACTAACTCATCAATTACTTTTCCCCCTTCTCCCTCAAACATGCCTGAAACTTTCCTTTTCACTTCTGAATCCGTTGGCGAGGGCCACCCCGACAAGATTTGTGATCAAGTCTCGGATGCCATCTTGGATGCTTGTTTGGCTGAGGACCCATTGTCTAAAGTTGCCTGCGAGACCGCGGCCAAAACCGGATTGATCATGGTTTTCGGTGAAATCACCACCAAGGCAAATTTGGACTACCAGAAGATCATTAGAGAAACAATCAAGCACATTGGTTACGACCACTCCGACAAAGGTTTTGACTACAAGACCTGCAATGTGCTTGTTGCCATCGAGCAACAATCTCCCGACATTGCCCAAGGTTTGCATTACGAAAAGGCTTTGGAGGAGTTGGGTGCTGGTGATCAGGGTATCATGTTTGGTTACGCAACTGACGAAACCGAGGAGAAATTGCCCTTGACCATTTTGTTGTCGCACAAGTTGAACAAGGCCTTGGCTGATGCCAGAAGATCTGGTGAATTGGCCTGGTTGAGACCAGACACCAAGACCCAGGTTACTGTTGAGTACGAGAAGGAGGGTGGTGCTGTCAAGCCATTGAGAGTTGACACTGTTGTGATTTCTACTCAGCATGCTGAGGAAATCTCGACTGAGGAATTGAGAGAAAAGATATTGGAGAAAATCATCAAGAAAACCATCCCTGCCCACTTGTTGGACGACAAGACCGTCTACCACATCCAACCCTCTGGAAGATTTGTCATTGGTGGTCCTCAAGGTGACGCTGGTTTGACCGGAAGAAAGATCATTGTTGACACCTACGGTGGATGGGGTGCTCATGGTGGTGGTGCTTTCTCTGGTAAGGATTTCTCCAAGGTGGACAGATCTGCTGCTTATGCTGCCAGATGGGTTGCCAAGTCTCTTGTCAATGCTGGCTTGGCCAGAAGAGCCTTGGTTCAATTTTCCTATGCCATTGGTGTGGCTGAGCCATTGTCGATTCACGTTGACACTTACGGTACCTCGAAGTACACTTCGGAGCAATTGGTTGAGATTATTAGAAACAACTTTGACTTGAGACCAGGTGTCATTGTTAAGGAGTTGAACTTGGCCAGACCGATCTACTTCAATACTGCATCTTACGGCCACTTCACCAACCAAGAAAACTCTTGGGAGAAGCCTAAGGAGTTGAAGTTCTAGGTGACGAGCCAGGCCTACAACAAACTTAAAAGATTAATGTGATGACTCACGACCATGTCGACGCTCAACTCGTCGGCTCCCAAAGTTTATTTCGTTGCTTTGCATGCCATTGTTTCAGTGTCATTCTTTTTTATATATATATTTTCATTTGCTATTCATTATAGGGATAGAGTTTGCATTAATTGGGGTCCTCAACGGACAATTAAGTTAATAGAAGGAATCAAGAAGCTATTGTAAGTCGTCTATAAAAATTTAATGCCAGTACAATAAACATGCACGATTTTAAAGCTCTCCCCGCCAGGTGTTCCGAAGTTTTGAGTAGAGCCCATCTATTGATTAGCGTTTTTGTGCTTGCTGAAACAAGGAATCAAGCTGCAGAATTAAAGCTTCAGACAATTCTAATTAAAAGGCAATGTCAGTTACGACAAACGGGCCTCGCTTTGCTAGCAATGCGCGTGAGGAAATCCCGATTCTTGACTCGCAAAAGTGGACTTGATCCGAACAAATAAGTGAGTTTCTTTTTTTCTTTGGAGAAAGGCGTGCATTTAGAATTCACCTTGTTAAGAAAGCCACGGAAGTTTCCGAGTCTATGCATTCAGTCGAAGATAAAATTAAGTGCCACAGGTAGTCTAGTTTCTAAACGCAGGCATCCTCGAGTCGGCATACGCCATTTGAGGCGGTATCATCATAGGCTCTGGTCGGGAATAATGAGAAAATCCAGGCGGATAGACTGCAATTGGTGTATGCTGAAGCGGATAATGTTGTGGTTGAGGATGCTCATACTGTTGGTACGCCTCTGGGTGCTGGTACCTGGGAATATAATGTAGACAGTCCTTCGGAAGGTATTGAGGTGGGAGTTGTGCTCCCATTCTAGGCGTTTGATAAAGAGGAGGAATGTCCGTGACCTGTGCCTTAGTAGCCTTGGATAAAGCGTCGTCATGTATACGTCTTTTGACACACACTCTCCGGCCATTTTTGCCCTTATATACCTTGTGATTAAGAACCTCCTCGGCAGCGAATACGGGGCCTTTACGCTTGACCAACTTAGCATGATATAGTCCACACGCATTGCATAGGGTACGCAAGCCATTTGGACCCCGACGCCACTCGGGGGTTTCCGTGGTACCGCAGCGGTGGCATTCGTTCATGGGTTTGTTGATGATTTCTGGTACGTTATAACCGGAGTTCACCTCGTGGCCCGGAATATAGTACCTTCCACCGACATTAAGCGGCATGTGCGGTTGTTGAAGTAACATGGGCCTAGAGCTATCCTGAAATGGTTGTTGTGCTGGACCAACAGCTTGTGACGCGTGCGAATAGTGACTATTCAGAGACTGGGGATAGTAGCTAGTTGCTTGTGGTCCCGTAAGATGATCCTTGAGGGAAAGTGAACGCGTGTCGGGACTCAAACTTGAGCTCGATGTGCCCAGAAAGCTATTGTGTTTGACGCTCGAGGGCCCAGACATGGACACTGATGGAATTGATCCGAATCTCAGAGATGATATGCTCTCCAGAGGGGAGTTTACCCTGGGTATTGAGGTGAGTTCAGCTATGGATGGAAGCTTTAGTTTAGGAGAAGCCATTTTGCAACCAACAAACACAAAAAGTAGAGAATGAAGGTACGGAAGAAGAGAGTAAATGCAATAGAAGCGACCTTTTTAGCCAGATTTCTTCCTGGTGATGGTAGCTTGCAGAGTGGGGTTTGTGAGATATATACCTTTAGAAACTTACTGAAGGGCGCATGCCTAGAAAACCATTCGCATATAAAAGCGTCAAAGCTAATGAGTGTGGAGTTTGGCTGCATGGAACCTGCCTGGAGTGTATACTTCAATGCAATAGCTGCATGATGCGCTCAAGTCTTTCTTCCCAATTTGCTCATTCCCTCTGTATACCAGAATCAAGGCACACTATCGCATCCGAGTTTGCATAACTTCCTTTGTGCGTTGGGTTTGACAACATCCTTCGCCCTCTTCCTGCGAACAAGTGCCACGGACCGAGGAATAAATAAAGGCAAACGCCAACGTCTTCCCGCCAAGAATCTCCGTTTGAATAGATATGGTGGCCAAGTATTTATCTCGATCTTCTGAACAAAAAATTGCTATCTCTTTCGGTCGTACCATGAATCGGAAATAATCGCCGCGAAAGTATAGACACGACAAATTGGGGCCCGAACGAATCCTATCTGACGTGGAGAAGAAGCTTAATTAGGTAATCTTTCCTCACAGCCACCACCTTACAAGCAAGGCTCAAAAACCCGCACACAAATTCAAAAGAAAAGAAATATACCAGGAACGACAGTGGGTCGCTTACAACTACATACTCCCACTATGTCATTTCGATAGTTAATTATGGGGGATAAACAATCGAAAATCAAGTCAAACGAGGTAGTCTAGTGCCATCGTTTCAGGCACTGTAAAGTTTGCGTCACAGAAATTCTTATGTCCGTAAAGCACGTCCACAAGCCCTACTCTTGCGTAATGGGGCGTGAGGGCGTTTCTTGTATGCCGTTTCGGCCCAAATCCTGCAATATCTTGCATTAAAAGGACCTCCCGGGCACTGTAAGGCGCCAGAAGGAGACGAGGCTTGCTTCAAAATTGTTACGCGCAATTTGCATACAGTGAGAACCGAGCTACCTCCGAGATGCATCCGATTGTTTTGGACAATCGAGATCATGTCTTGTCTGATCAGGGCTAGATCTGACGTAGATTACAGCAGATCACATTCGCTTTTCCAAGAATTTTTCTAGGTGGCTTGGTTAGACTTTTGCCGCCGCTCGGGAATGGATTTCCTTTCGAGATCCAGCACGCACGATAAATCTCGATCAAGGAGACTAGGGATTCACTTCTATTATTTCTATATATGTCGCCTGCTAACTTTTTCCATTCCCACCTTCGACAGCAGCTCTGAGTTGACAAAGATTTTGCACTCGATTAAGAGGCGGACCGAGTCACACCTTTCTCGCGTACCTTCAACCTCCTGCGCCGAACTCGCGAGAGCGCGTTGGACTTTTTTTATATGCCAGACGGGAGAAAGTTTAGAATGACGACTGCGTTCTAGGCCGGTCTACTAACAAGGCTAGCATTCAGGGCATCTTACGGTGGAGCAAGTTGCGAGCACCAAAATCCTGATAATATGAGGATTTAGCTAGTGGGCTTGGCTGGCCTTGCAAGATTGTGATCTTACATTTGGCTGATTTGACTGTGTCACTTGCAGTGCAGAACCGTACAAAGAAATACTGTGATCGTGCGCCTGTCGATTTGGGCTGGGTGTGTATACGATCACCAAAGTACCTTTCAGGTTATGGCTTTCAGGTTATGGCGGCGCAAGCTGAGAAAGTACCCAATGTTAGTCGTATATCAAATGTGGAAAAGACATGGGGCAAAACCCCGTCCAGCTTGTAACCTCAATAAACAGATATTACAACGATACAACCGGTGACCTGGTGTACACACTTTGGTATATTATCCCATCAAGCCTTCGGGATATACCCGGGTTTCTCACTGTAATGCCGAATACGCAAGGACGTCATTACATCTTCCGAAAGCCGCTAGTTTTGAACTGTCCCCTGCATGGACAAACGCCTCATTCCAGATCTGGTCAGGGATCTGGATTGACTGAGCGTGGGGGCACCATCCAATAATATGCAGGTTGGACTCCGCACAATCGCGAAATTCCCTCGGATACGAATGCGTGGGTTCCAGGCTACGAAATCATGTCCGAGTCTTTGGGTAAAGGCATATGAAATATTAATCACAAGATTGAGGCTGAAGCATGTTGTACTATGACCAAGAGAACCGTCATATTTTTCAACGTTGCTTCTTTGCTCGCACCCCTTCTATCAGGCAAGTTACTTCGCACCGTAGACTAGACATAAGCCAAGAAAAGTATACGGTAAGGCGGAAAAGCATGTGCATGAGGCCGTCCCCTGAAAATTCTCAGCGATCTCGCGTGAAGATCCTTCCTCTTGGGTGACGTATTCCTTAAAGGGGCTCGGTGATGCTTTAATCGTGAGCATAGTACCCTCAAGGACGTGTATGACTCGGAGAACAAATCCCTTTGACCCTTAATTTGGCGCCCGAAGCCCCTAAAACGTTGATGTCGTACTGAGTTACATATCGGCTAGCCGTGTTGACTCTTGCGTCACGAACGACTTCTTCCGATACTTTAAAGAACGAACGTCATGCATTCAGCGCATGTGCAAGACTTCACTGGCCCAGTTGTGACCGGCGAATTTTGCCTATTTCCGAAACGCACCCGGAAGTTCGCGAGCGCTACTCAAGGCTTGCTCCCACGAGGAGCCTGTGCGCGGACATCATCGTCAGTGGTGTACGGGTCTTGGTCTGGAGAAGTTCAGTGCGACATCAGTCCTTCATCCAATAGCCACTAACCTCAATGGCACATCACCTCTCAAACCAATACTAATATATTTTAACATGGCTGCAAGTGCTCAAGCCTACGAGTTTCCTCCACTCCGTATGTCCACTTTGCGTATTCAAGCTTTAAGAATACCGAGTGTATGCTATTTTTGGCTTGAACTAACAGCCATTACTCAATTTCCATACTAACACAATAGCCTCTCAGAGCGAGTTGGAAGAGAGCAAAGTGCCATTTGTGAACAGGGACAAATGTGCTGCCCATTATATCTCATATTATAAGTGTCTTGATAAGGGAACTTCTTACTGCAACGCTGCCAAGGATAAGTTTTTCGAGTGTCAATACGTGGCCTTGAAGCAGAGACTCGAGAAGCATTAATCAGTATAATAGCATAGTAGAATAAACACTCATACACGGGCCGATAGGCGTTGATCAATGGAAGTCAACCTTGAGAATTGGTTGAAAGTGAGACAGTTGACATTGTAGACAAGTCTGCCGATGCATAGCCCGGAGTAGATTAAGAACAAAACAAAGGCTGTCATGCAAAGCATGAGCCACCATCTACGCTAATGAAAAGGGATGAACGAATGAAAAACTTTCAAAGACAGCATAATGGATATATCTTTATCCGGCGTTATGGTGATCCGCTGGACATAATGTGTTAGGTCATTGAGATTCAGACCTCTTTCAATACTCAAATCTAGGGTAGTTTTTTTTTTTCTTTTTTTTTTTTGCCAGATGACCCCAAATAACCCTTCCAATGGTGATAGCACGTGCGAATTGGAACTCAGGGCTAGCCGTGTTGCATCTATTGAGTCTTTAGGCATCATTTGGGGTGTTAGCCTCGGATATCCCACGTATTGGCTTGACTGGATAGACAGACCCGCACTAAACATAGGACGAGGATTTCCAGTCAACAGACTACAACGATATATTGAAGACCTAAGGTTTTTTTTTTTACTTTTCTGAACTACTTGTGTGAACATCTAAACTTCTTCAATCGGTGAAAAACTTAACGAGGACGTCTTCCGTCTTTGTCGTTCCTACTCCAGATTCTCTTTCGAAACTTGTTGGCCTGTATGGTGAGAGCCCTCGCAAACGCAGTACATCTCATTGGCCGACGCTCAAGATTATGATTGATGAAGCAGCTTGGAAGACAATTCTAGTTATACACATAATGGCCTTGACTGAGTTTCCTCCACTTCGTACGTACCCATCATATTTCCATGAAAGGAATTTTGTGTGTGCTGCCAGTCTGAATGATTCCATGACTCATGGCCAGCTTTTTACCACTCCAAGAACATGAGTGTTAGTTCAATTCGACTTCTCCTCACACCAAATGCCTTGGGATACTTACTAACGCTTAGTTTCGGAGCAGGATTTGCAAAAGTATAAGGTTCCGTTGAAATGGCGGGACAGATGTGCCGCATACTTTGCTCTCTACCAAACATGTCTCATTAGACAAAGTGCCAACTCGTCAGTCGACTGCCATCACGACAAGCATATTTGGGAAGAATGTGAGGCGTTGGATTTGCGTAGAAGAAAAGATGAACTTGAGAAAGTGAAGGAGAAGATGAAGAATAGCGACGCTTGAGTGTGTGGACGCATGGATGTTGTCATAAACTGCATTAATGGGGCTGTATAGTTAGAATAAAGGCCATTAAAAGAAAACAGCCTTAGATTTTAAATCGGGTTAATCTGCATTATAATCGGAGAGTCGTCAATTTTCGAGATTTCGAGTTGTAGACCCTCATGATATATGGGTCAGTATTTTTAGAAAGGTACCGGTCTCAAACTCTTTGGCTGTAGTTGGCAAGCAACTGGTGGTACACGTGAAAGAGCATGGAATGAAATGAACAACATGAAGGAAAAAAAAAATGTGCCATGGTGCTTCAATATGGTTTGTAGGTATGAAACACGGTGGCTTCGTGCTTCATGCTTTGAATTTAAATTCAAAACCAGTCCTAATAAAAAAAAGTGAACACAACAATGTGTTACGGGGAATCATTCATACGTGAACATGAAATCGTTGGGTCAACCAAGTCTAATGAGACATTATGTAAGACAAGCTTACGTTGCTAAACAATACGAGAGATATCTGGCCACAAGCCCTGGCGCCTGTCCACTAAGACACAAGCACAACAGGCTGCAAAAACAGTGGTATTCAATCTGCCTCCGCTGTCCACACTCTAGTATCAACAGGTAAATGATATAAAGCTCTAGCATTATTTCGGAGATGAATTTTTACTATCTTTGAAGGAAGAAGTGCGAACCAGTAGGACGACATTGAAGAATTTTACACAACGCGAGCATTCGCCGATGATCACGTGACTAGCCGACACTCGTCTGGTGTCGCCACGACTAACCCCGCCTCCGCGCTCCGCTTTATCTCAGGTCCCTTCAAAGTGCATACTTCTATTCGAAGATCACAATACTAATAAAATGGCAAAAGAAAAACTCGCCGTTGTATCTTCAGAACCTGTGTCTCTCGATGAGATTCCTGTAAAAAATACAAGTACGGAAGCTACCAACACGACCGACAAAAAGAAATCTTCAGAAATCACAGTTGATAAGAAGCTGGAGAATACTGTGACTAAGACAGAAGACTTCCCCGCTGATGATGAACTTGAAGAGGTTGCAGTTGATGAAACCGACGATAAAAAGACTTCTGGTAAGCCAAGAGAAACCCAAACCACCGCCAGCAAAAAGAAAGAGCCGTCAACAGCTGACAAGCCCCTGTCCAAACAGATTACGAAAGATTCGGACAAAAGTGACACCTCAACGGATTCCAAAACGGCCTCCAAAACAAAATCGTCTGGTTCTAGTGCAGAAGCAGATGCTCCGCCTCGCCCGGCACGTCCCGTGTCACCTTTGGAGCAAATGAAGCGGGACTTAAAGGAGGCGTTTCCTCAAATTGAGGAGAAGTATATCGAAGCCTTTTTGATTGCCTCGGAAGGTCGAGTCGACCCAGCATTTAACGCGTTGCTTTACTTGCTGGACCCTTCTTTCAAGCCCGAGCCTGTTGTGGCAAAAGCAAAACCAGCATCGAAGGATGACAAATCAGTGTACACTGATGATGAGCTTTTGGCGCGTCAATTACAAAAAGAATTTGACCGGGAAGAGCGGAAGAGAAGAAGTGCTGCTGCGAAGTCTCGCCAAAGGACCGAAAGGGCCCGTGTAGAAGAAGACGACGAAAGTCCGGATGAAATCGAACAACTAAAGGAGCAATTCTCCCAGGGTTTCGAAGAAGCAAAAAGCACAATTAACGGCTGGGTATCGGGTCTTGCCAAGAAGTTCTCCCAGGATGACGAGTCCGGCAGCTCCTCTTCCAGACTGAACCTGAACCCAAAACTCTTTGGGGCCTTGGGAGGGTCATCTTTTAACTCTGCAAAGAAAAATAATGGGAGAAAATTTGACGAGGACCCGGAAATCTTGTCTCTGGATTTCAACAGGAGAGTTGACTTGAAAGAAAATGACCCACCCAAGTTACCAACGCGGTCCGGGAAAAAAGAACAGGAGGGCCGTTGGCAGCCTTTGAACTCGGACGTTCCAGTGAGCTCGGATGCCTTTTTGCTTACAGATCTGGAGGAAGAAGACAAGAAATAGAGGAATTGACCGACTGGTGGATATAAGCGTGTGAGACACTCTCATATATTCGTAAATTGAAGAATTTGGTGACATGATGCTACAAGAGAGCACACGTCGAGGTTAATATACACAAGTTTCATAGGATTTAATTTAGTTTTCAGGAGATGCGAACATGTTCATCGTCCGGAAAACCGAATTCGTTTTATCGTTCGTACAATCATGACGAAAAGAGACATTGGCAAGCCCCTCCTCGTATTTGGCCCAATCAATTTCGGGCGCTTTTACAATCTTATGCTGAGTAGGCAACGGCTGCTGGTCAAAAATGAGCCGCACATAAAAGTCTACCAAGTCCAGCTTGGAGGCTTTCTGAGCCTGTTTCCGAAGTAATGAGAGCTCTGCCACCTCGCTCTCAATCCTCTCTTTCATCAGGGTCAAGAGTGAGGCACTAGATCCCAAGGAAATATAGTCAACATTCGAGTCAAGGGAGCGCATGTCCTCATCTTGAGCGTTGCCTTCGTTGTGATCTGAATCCAAATCGTAGTCTTCATCTTTCGGAGTCAAAAGCGGGCATTCGAAATGCTCGTTGCGCGAAAGTTCAAACAGAACTGACTTCTGCCGCTGGTGAAGTCTCAGTGGAGACAGAGAGCTCGACGGGGAAGACGGGGAAGGCAGCCTCTCTTGCATTGGGGTGTAGTAGGGCTTAGAATCTAGCTTAGCCTTCTTGGGGCGGTTGGTGATGTCTTCCATTTTCCGTTTAGGGTACATGTCTGTGAGACTGGCGGCCATATTGAACAGTTGCGTCAGGTCTTCGTCAAGTAAAACAACTTTGTGACTAAGTTAATAAGACCAAGCCAACCGGATTTGCATATGCGTGGCAAAACTAACAACCTGTGTGAAGCGCCTCAATGCCGTGTTTTTCAGTGCACGGATAAGTGAGACAATCCCGGGTCGATAAGCCGATAGAACGTGAAAATATGTGCGTTTGCCGTCACTGCTTCGGAGAGTCAGAAAATTATCTTGACTCCGAGCGCCTCAATTGGTTCGGTGGTTTTAACGGAACGGTGTGAAAATACAGCTCCTGAAATTTTGAATTTCTCTCAAGGAGCAGTAGCCGCAGGGACTGATGACTGTCAAGGGCAAAAAAGCTAAATGTGTGGGCCGAGCAAGCAAAAAAGGGGAAAAAATAATGCAAAGTGTAGACGAGGCGGAGCCTTGAAGGTAAACACTTTTGGATTGCAGAATTTTTCTTCCTCGTTTTTAGTCTGTTTCGTTGGAAGGGGTGGTGAGGTTTCGAGAAAGGGGGAAAATAAATGGCAATGGTGGAAGCTTGAGGAAAAACTCGTGAGGGCAAATACTCGTGGGACGCAACGGTGCGAAGGAGGATAAAATTGCGCGCAAACAGGCACGACACGACTCACTCCGGTTTATAGTTGCCTCACAGCAAACCAGATCGGGGTAAAAGACGGTCATTGAAAAATTCGAAAATTAGGGCAAGCTTGAGCACGAACAAATTAATTAATTTTCGTCCTAAAGCTCACGAGTGCAAAATTTTAAAACGCTTTTATCTGTTTCTTTCTTTTTTCCTTCACTTCTTGGGCTCTTGCCTGGATCTTGCCGATCCCTACCATACCTAACCGCGCCAAGAGAGCGAGAGGTGCGAGCCCGAAAACGGAAAAACACACACACGCACATGCGCTCTCGAAACGTGTGAATAGAGCGTATGCCGTAATTATGCGCGGAGCTTGAAACCTTGAGTGCACTTCTCGTAGTTGCATTCCCGATTTGCAGCCTTTTGGCAGCAGATTCCTCAGCTTCACACCTGAGGCACAAGGAATAGGAGAAGAAAAATCCTGTGCATGTCGCTTGTTTTTTGTTCGGACCCTAACGTGTGAAACTTTCGGTAATTGCAGCTTTCAGCAAGACTTAAATTCCATGGTGACTTGAAAGGCCCGAATTAGCTTCCTCATATGGGTGTACTTTCAGACGCTCTTTCAGACTGTTTCGCATTCTCTCTAGGTATTTTTATAGCCTTAAAGTTGTTTTTTGAAGCATTTTTGAGCACCGAATCTTTTTTTATTCTTCTGAAGTTCGTACACAAGTTACTGCCTGTTTGTCAGTCTCTTCTTTCGTCAAAGAGTCGAAGCCTTACGTTATAGTGCGGTCTCGGTAGTGATTGATTGAGGTATATATTGGCATGTCGGAATGTGTTGGTGATAATCAAATCCATGGACATGAATTGTGAAAGAGTATAGCAAATCTGGTAAGAACGGCGAATAAGAAACTTAAGCTCCACGCACATTCATAAAAGGTCAAGGTTGCAAGTAGCTTCCCTTGGGTTTTTGTCAAGAAGCAAGAATATGATATATGATTAGAGCCAGCAGTCTGGAATGTGTGGGGTTTCTCGGGCACCCAAAGTAACAGTCTAATGCTTTCTCTCCCAGATTATATACAAGGTGCGCAACTTGAGTGGAAATGCATTTTTACTGCCATGCCTCTCCAAGGGCATATTGTGTCCTTTGACTCAAAAAGCACGCAAAAAAAGGCAAAAAGGTGTCAGACGTTAAGTGGATTTTTATTTCGAAACATAATTTTCAGCATCATTTTCGCATGACTTGGTCGTCTTGAGTTTACACGCTTGAATTTCTGACGAATCTCTGACAGCCCCAGATGGCCTGTTTCGCATGGTAATCGCAAGTCCGTCAGTCAGACAGAGATGTGGCCTCGTAACCAAGAAGGGAAGCCGCATTCTGAGCTTTTTCGTGCGTTCCGCCCACTTATCATGCGTTCATTGACCAAATTAGCCAATTTTAAAAAAGGTTCTTTGAGCCGCGGATCTCCCGATATCACCCGGCTGGTCTGCGACTTGAAGACTACGTAAATTCAAGGTAGCATGTATCAAACACGGTTTCGTGGTAGGAGATCTAGGTGACAGCATTTCGCTGGTCCAGAATGCGAGCTGTAGGAAACAGTTTCCAGCAGGCAAAGGGAAAAAAAGAAAAGAAAAAACCCTCCCCATTTACTTTCTTCGCACGAACATGCTCCCGGCCGGAGATGTGAATGAATGACGAAACAGGGACCATATTCGTGGGCTTGTCCTGATAGGCTGTAGGGTGTGCATCCATGAATGCTTGCATTCGCGCATTCATCTGTTGTGGGTATCTAGCCAATAGAAGCAGTGGCCGTCAGGAGATAAGACTGCACTACACTGCCTTATGCATACGCGATCCTGCTTGGGTGTTGAAAGCTCTGATGCTGTTTGCCTGCCCGAGAGCTCTCCCACTGTTAAGGTGGAAGGTTGAAATTGCACATACATGTGCTTCTTCCTGCGAATGATTGCAACTCAAGGCGAGTCTCATATATATTCTATCCCATCATTGCAAGCTGCTTTTTGTATTGCTGTTGCCATCCGTGCCCTGCGTCAACCGCCAACATTCACGTCTTTTCTCTCAATCGAGCAATTCAGGCTGCTTCCAGAACAAGTCAAGGCATATGTCCGTGGACCCAATTGACCTAAATCAAGTTGAGCTGTCGGTGCAGCTTTGGCATATGTACAAAAACGCTAAAAATCTCATACCCCATCGGTCTCGAATGGAAAATCTTATCTGGAGGATGATGCATGTAAAGAACCAGAAGCTTCGACAACAGAAGCCCTACATCCGGACGAGCCACGACACCAGCAATTTGGCTCCGGACGAAATTTTAGATCTGGTACATCGAGAAATTGATATGTTATCCTCGGAAGAAGCCCAAAATAGTGACTTCAATTATGTTGCCCACATCCGCAACATAAGCAATACTCAACAGTCTAGGAAACGACCGGCGCCGCTCCTGCCATTTTTACTGGCTGCCAACGGTTCTACATTTCCAGACCCTGAACATGTACTGGTACATTCAAACCTTTCTGCTGCGTTGAAGGATCAAATACTACCTCCGTGTTCGTCTAACGACGATAACCACGGTTTTGCTTTTCTGCTAGATCCATTGGCATTCGAAGGACCGCAACAAAACTTTCTAGACGACCGAAGTAAATCGTTTCAATTTTCAGGTCAAGCTAGTGGATTCGAGACAAGTCTTATTCACGAACCTACCCCTTCCTTACCCACGAGGCCAACCTTCACTCACTCGCATTCTGCAAGGCCTGTGGATTTCCTTGTTAACAATCATCATATGTCTGACTTCCAAGGGTCTCTGCCCTTCCAGGAAACCCCGGAGCCTGAAGCATCAAATGCTGGTCCGAATCAGTTTCACAGGGGATCAAATCCACTGGGCTTTGCATCCTCTGCCCCAAAGGCGATCGGGTTTTCCCGCAATCCATCGCGATATCCCCCTTCAAAACGTCAAACTCCCCTGCTGCTGTATGATCCTTCTTATTTTATGTATCAAGGATTTTCTGTGGGTGGGTTCAATGCATCCATATCACGCCAGGGAAATTCACTCGTCAGTGTTGCTGATCATTTCAGTGCTCCGCTGCGTCCTTTCACACCATACGAAGATGATATCGGCTCAGTTCCTGACTACATGAATTTGGGCAACCCTCAGTACGATCCAACCCCACTACTTTCGGCCAGATCCTCACTTGTTGAGCCGCTGATGATGAACGATAACGACTCAAAAATGACTTACTTCGATACTAATGTAAGGGGAGCTCCTGTGCCTCTCTTATCGCTGCAACTGTCGCAACAGGAGGGTCAAAATCAACAGTGGGCATCTCCCAACGGCTTCTCGTGGAGAGAGAACTACATTGATGATGCAGGAAGTCCGGCGGGATCTGTATCCACGACAAATTCTGCAGCCACACCTTATTTTAATCGCTTGGTTTCGCTGCCTAAGAAAAAGAACAAAAAGGTGAAACTGAGAAAAAAGAGTGAAGCAAATGAGTCACGAGCAACAGCAACCAATGACAAGGGTATCCACCTAAGTGAGCAAGAGACCAAGATTGGAACATCCCTGGCATCTGGCGCATCCACCAAGATGAATGCTAAAGGAAACTCAGGGCAAGGGGGATCTGGTTCCATGGCTAATATCGAGTGCGCCAACTGCTTCACTAAAACAACGCCATTGTGGAGGAGAAATCCTCAAGGTGAGCTGCTTTGTAATGCGTGTGGATTGTTTTTAAAACTACATGGAACAGTTCGTCCCTTGAGACTTAAAACGGATGTAATAAAGAAGAGGCAGCGTGGGCAAGGAAACGGGAATACCTCACGAAAGAACTCAGTGCAGCCGTCCGGTGGGTCGCAGAAGAACTCCAAGTCAGCTGCCGGTAAGTCTAATACAGACGGCGACGATATAAGCCCTAAGCCTATTCACAATAGCCTAGATGATTCGTCTACAAAAAAGGTTATCAATGGCAATGAAGATCCTGCCAAGAGCTTTGCGTTGGTCCAGACCGATGACGCCCTTCTTCCAGTAGATGAATTAGAAAAAGAGGGCGAGTGGCATTCAATGCCCCAGCATCATGTGCAAATTGCTGAAGCTCATGGGGATTCCAACGGGCAATGGGATTGGCTTAGTATGGATAGGTAATTTAATAGTGGAACTGACGCCCACTGTGAGTAAAAATTGTCACTTCTTCACGCGATCAAACAAGATCGCGCGTTCCATGTAGAAGATGAGGAGAAAGTTGATAACAAACGCGAAGACTTCCTCTTTCGGCGTCAACACCATGTTCCCAAAAGTCACTATAGAGTATTGTGCACGATGCAAATGGCACAACCGAGCTGTGTGGTATCTTCAGGAGATTTTACAAACGTTTAGTGATCCCGAGAAGAACCTAGTTGCAGAAGTATCCTTATGCCCTTCTTACGACAAACTGGGAATTTTCCTTGTTACAGTGGCAAAGCAAGAGGGGGATGATAAGATCATCTACTGCCGAAGAATGAAAAAGTCCAGTGACTCGCAAACAGAGCCTTACCATTATGATGGGTTTCCGGATTCAAAGTTGTTGAAGAACCTTATAAGAAATGAGCTCTTTCCTGAGCATGATCTTGGTCACGTAGATGGGCAGTCAGATATGTTGGCCGATTGCATTCCCTGCCGGGAAAATAAATGATTGTAATAATCGACACCTTGCTTAAACTAGACTTCTGTACTTTTATTTCCATCGATTATAGAGCATAATAACATTGTCCTTAAAAATTCCAATTGCGGTGAACAAGTAAAGTATGAATTGACGAGTGATTCAATCGTAGTTCACCGATGTCTATACAAGCAAATGTGAGTAGAAAGTAATGCTGAAACTGTTTGTATGTGTTGCTTATTTTGAAGGAAACCTTTTTTTTTCCCAAGTATCTTCAACGTGGCTCTCAATAAATGCCTTGTTTCTTGCCTAATCATGTCATCTAATTTCATGGAGAACCTTCGAACCAGAAAGTAATTTTTCTTTCTTTTTCTATTCACAACATTGATGAGTTATACTTGTACTAACTAAAGGCACGATTGAAGCTACTCGCCATCAGTGTAGACATCGCTATCGTCATCATCGCCCTCTCCGTCCTCTTCCTCGTCTTCGCTTTCAATAAAGTCATCAACGGCATAGCTCACTTCTTTTCTTCTTCTTCCAGGGGCCGACTCATCCACAACATAAAGATCTTCCAACTCCTCTTCAAGACTTGGGGCTTTGCGTGCCCTTCTGGTTGGGGCAGGTGAAGCAGTTGCTGCTGGCTTTGTTTCAACAATGGCATCATCGTCGGACGGAATCACAATCGAGTCTTCGTCGTCTGAGTCAAAAAATGACTTCTTCGCGTTTGTTGACTTTTTAGATCCATTAGCAGAGCTGAAACTGCTAGATGGCTTTTTGAAAAATGTAGGGAGGTTGTCTGAGGGAACAGTGGACTCTTGCTTTGCAAATGGAAGGGTACTTTGGACATCGGTAGATAAGGAGTTGGAAGAGCCAGCCTTGGGTGTGGTTGCACGCTTGGTCTTGGTAGTGCTAGACGCAGTGCTTGACTTTTTGGCAAGCTTTTTCTTTGCAGCACCATACTCAGCATCTTTGTCCTCCGTTGCAACCCTTCTTCTTTTCTTTGGAGCCTTCAGGCCTGGGCCACCGCTCATGCGCGAGCGCTCGTACTCATCAGCCTCCATGAACTTTTTCCAGCTCTCTAAAAAGATGTCCAAGTCCTCATTCCACAAGTCTTTGGCAGTTTTGTTGAACAAAATGTTCAACTCTTCTTCCTTTTCACCCTTTTGTTGCAACAACTTCTCGTATCTCTCGCGGGTCAATGCCCAAAGAGACATTCCAAGCAAATAATCGTAGTGCGAGTAAATGTTTTCGGGAACATGAACATTTTCTTCCGACTCGATTTCATTCACATTCTGCTCATTTATAGCATCAATATCACCGATTTCTTTTTCCTCTTCTTTAAGTTGCTGTTCCGCATCCTCAATGAATAATCCCTGGCCATCAGCTTTGACTTGCTTACCTTGCTTGTTAAAGCGAGCAAAATTCAAGTCTGCGAGCATCTTAACCAAGAGCGATCTCTTTTTATTCGAAATGCTCAACTCCTTATCGATAATCAACTTGATAAATCTAGCTTGTTCGCTCAATTTGACCAACTGGTTTTGCAAGGCCTCCGCCATGTAGTCCTTACGCTTTTGATAGTAGAGCAATCTCACGAAATAGAAATCTTTCAAGATCTCAATTGGGGAGTCGTATTTCTTGATCTTGCCCTCTGCGTCGAAAGCAACCATGTTCGTCAAATTCACACTTGACACAAGCTTGAATCTTTCGAGCATTCCCATTCTTCTCGTTTTGTGCATCTCTGCTTCGGACAACTTGACCACAAATCGGATCTGCGACGTATGTTGTTCTTCCATATCTTTAATCCAAGCATTTTTCTCGTTATCCATAGCTTCCTGCAAAAATTCCTTCATGTTGTTCGTCCAGAGCTTCACTGGAAGCTCTGTAATCTCGAGAGTTTTGTCGTCTATTTCTTCGATCCGCCCCTTGATTTTAAACCTTCCGGAATCAACTTTTTCCGTTTCGCCATCCCAGCCTCTGTACCATGGAACCATTTCTTCGCACTCTTGGCCGTCCATGAGCCTTCTAATATTAGCAACTAAATCCTCTGGATTGAATGGCGGGATGTTTGTCGACCAACCGGTACCAATTCCTTCAGCTCCATTAACCAAAAGCATAGGTACAACAGGCAAGTACCATTCAGGTTCAACGGTTTGCTCATCGTCCTGGATGTACGTGTAAAGCTCATCATCCAAAGGATTGAACACTTTCCTAGTAATCTCGTTCAATTGCGTGAAGATGTATCTTGCAGCAGAGAAATCTTTACCACCAGCGGCACGAGTACCAAATGCACCGTTTGGCTTCAACAAGTTCAAGTTGTTCGACCCGATAAAGTTTTGCGCCAAGCCAATAATAGTTTGCATCAAGGACTGTTCACCGTGGTGATACGCTGTTTTCTCGCCAATATAACCTGCCAACTGTGCCACCTTCATCTCGTTAACAAGATTTCTTTTGAAACAGCCAAAGATGACCTTCCGCTGTCCTGGTTTGAATCCGTCTAAAACAGAAGGAATGGATCTGATGTTGTCAGCCATTGAGAACAAGATAAGCTCCTCGTTGATAAAGTTGCTGATTGGAATAACCTTCATTTCTGAGTCAAGATGAGTTCCTGGCCGGAATCCTTGCAACCACTCCTTCCGCTCATCGGCCATCTTTTTCGAAAAGGCCAATTCAATAAGCTTAGGATCTTCTTCCTGAAGAGCATGAAATTCTTTCATGTGCCTGTCTAAGCGTGAGAAGTACTCCCTCGCTTCCTCTGCAGTGGACGTACCCAAACCCTTATAGTATTTGTGAGACCAGCGAACGCTTCTTCCCTCGGTATCTCTCCAGGCCTCAAACTCGGGCATGGAATAGAATGAGATTTTGCGCAGGTCCAGGCGACCTCTTCCCTTGATGCTAACTTTCACAATGGGAGTTATAAACTCAAGCAAGAAGCCGGGAATGCTAAGAAGCCCGGGGAAAGTTGATTCGAAAAAGTTAATGAGCAAACCCTTGATATGCGAACCATCGTGATCTTGATCGGTCATGATCATTACGTGGCCGTATCTCAACTCTTTCACATTATCAATGTTGTACGCCTTTTTGTGCTGTAGCCCAATGATTTTTTTCAAGGCAGTGATCTCTGCGTTTTTTGCAATCTGATCCGCGGACGCCTCACGAACATTTAACAACTTACCACGAAGTGGAAAACAGCCATAGTGGTCTCTACCAACGACAGAAAAGCCTGCAACAGCCAAGGATTTGGCCGAATCTCCCTCAGTAAGAATTAAGGTACACTTGTACCCATCCTTGGTTCCAGCTTTGTTAGCGTCGACTAACTTCACTTGGCCTTTGATTCTGGACCTTCTCTTTCCGTCCTCCTTTTGCAAAGCCTTATCCTCATTGGCATCTACAATGCTTCGGATGGCATCGATGATACTGGTCTTCATGATTTTTCTGATGAACTGGTCGGTGATGACGGCTTTATCCTTCTGTTTTGTGGCGAACTGACCAGGCCTGGTGGTGAGTTGTTCTTTCGTTTGGGAGGTGAAAGCAGGATTCTCGATAAGACAGTTAATGAAGACAAACATATTGTTCTTAATCTGTGGAGCTTTGATCATCAACTTCTTCTTTCCTGTTTCTTTCTTGTTTAACTCATCCAACAACTTCTGGATAATTTGATCAGAGATGAACTTAACATGTGTTCCGCCCGCCGTGGTGGCAATCGAATTGACGAAACTCACTTGGTTGAAAGTACCATCACTAACAGCAAATGCAACTTCCCACCGGTCATTAATCACTTCGTGAACAAGCGAAGTGTAGTTGTTTGCTTGTTGCTCGATGCTTAAGCTAGGGCTTCTCTCATTGATGGCCTTCACATACATCTCAACATACCCCTTGAAGTTCTTCACTGCGAGCTTCTTACCGTTTAGGTAAATGCTACAGTCTTTAACTGTACCACATAAATCGTAGACTCTTCTGCGCAAAACACAAAGAATATCTTCATCAAGTGTATCCATGTGGAATTTTGCAAGGTCGGGCTTAAACGTAACTTTGGTGTATTCACGCTTGTTCTTAACCTTAGTAATGCGTGGTTTGGAGACCTTCAGCATGTTTTCCGACCATGTTTGCTGGTAAAGCTGCCCCGTATTTTGATCGGAGGTCTCGAGATCAAACTCCGTCGAGAAGATGTTACAAAGCTTAGCTCCAAACCCGTTTCTACCGCCAACAACCTTTTTGTCATCATCGTCGTAGTTCGAGGACGTAAGCAAGTTTCCAAATATCATCTGCGGGATCCACATTTTTTCCTTATCGTGCATTTCCACGGGAATTCCTCTACCGTCGTTCATAACAGAAATGGTATTAGTGGCAGGGTCTATGTCAACCCTGATGTTCTTCATCGACTTGTCCCGGATCTTATTATCGGCGGCGTTGACCAAGATTTCGTCAAAGATCTTGTACAATCCCGGGACAATAGTCACTTTTTTGAACACCATCAGCTCTGACGCGTCATCAAAACACCACATCTCAACCTCATTCTTCTCCACTGACCCGATATAAGTATCTGGTCTCTTCAAAATATGCTCCAACTGTGAGAGTTTCTGGTACTGAGTCGATGCACTAACACCATTTTTGGGGGCAGGCGTGCTGTTGCTAGAAGACGCGCTACTGTTTGAAGACCCAGCCGATATAGCGGTGCTCTTCAGTGGGGCACTTACCTCCTCCACATCGGAGTATGAGTCATCAGAATAATCCGACATCTCTTTAAAGCCTGGCAGGGATTTGAGAACGTGTGATTTATCCAAATTTCCCTGATCGAGCTTGGAAAAGGCTGAGGTAGTAAAGTTGGGTTTTCCGTGTTTTGATCTGGATGGTGGCAGGAGACGCGAATTTCCAAGGCATCCGCGAGTCCGAGCCCAGACCGCAAGCCACTGCCGGGCTGGTGCCGCAGAGAAAATATACTTCCGAAACAGGACAAAAAAAGGCCCAGTGTTGTGATTTATGGTGTCGATGTGCTAGATCCAATCCAGGAAATAAAGGGCCATATATCCCATACAGTATCGATGTTTATAAATCGTCCAGATGCTAATGGAACAGTGGAATATGCGTCTACCTTTACGTATGAGGCCCTGGCGAAAGGAGGGGATCTCTCATTTAAGTGACCACTTTCAGTCTCGTATAGAGCGCGACTGGTCGTTCCTGAACCATGTGAAATTTGGCGACATTGATCCTCACCTTCGCCAGTTTGAGTGGGTATGAACACTGTGATATTTGGGCAACCACGTATTTGGCAAAATTAACTTCCTTTTATTACACTTCTTATATACCCTACTATTCTGTGTCATCAGTTTCTAGTTTGCTCCAGTATGGGCTCGGGTATGAATGCCCGAACTTTAAGAGCCCAGCAATTGCATAAGTCTTGGCCAATAATGGCTTGTCCGTTGCAAAGAAATATGGAGCATCATTATGCCAAATAAATAATTCTTCGAAAATGCGGAGCTTGCCTAAGGTTTGAAGGAGTCTTCCATCACGCGCTGCTTCCCAAGCCTTCTCTTCTCCGTCCACTTTAAAGATAAATGCCTCTTCAAGAGTTAGCAAAGGACACTGGAGCACAAATGATAACAATGATTATTCATATGTCAAAGAGGAGTTTATTACTTTTGCCGTTTCTTGCCTCTAGACATTCTTTCCTGAATTTTTGAAAACTCGGCGTCGTCTGGTATGCTTCTTTTCTTTCCCTTGGGCTTGCCGTACTTGGCCTCCAAGGACAGAATCAAATCGTCCATGCGGCCACTATTTTTCTTTTGAATCATCGCCTTGAGGTCACTCTCAGAGCCGGCCTTCTTCAGTCCAATTATCTTGGCTAATTCGCTAGCCTCCTGGGCCTCTTTCGCCATCTTCTTTAATACCTGTTTCACCTTGGTTTTGCGAGACTTCTTGTACTTTTCCCAAGTACGTGACATGGACTTGTCTATTTCCATTTCGTTTTTCTTGACCGCGGAATCCACAATGTCAAAAACACGGTTTTCCAGCAGCTCGTCAAACTCTAGGTGAGGAATTACCTCAAAGAGCCGGAGAAAGTCGCCATCGTAGTAAACAAAGTTGTGCAAAATGTCCTGCTTCTCCTCCTCGGACCCTTGATAAATCTCTCTGTCCTCATCAATCATGTCAATTGTGATTTTCTCGGTCATATTTTGGAAATATTCCTTCCAATCAAAGTCTTCTCCTGAAGCATCTGCAGAGTCACTGACTGACCCTGTGGTATCGTATAACTTCCGCTTGTGAGGGTCGGATAGCACGCTATATGCCAACTGAATTCGGGGGAAATGATTCTTGTCCTCATTCGTTTGTAGCTGTTGGATTTTATCCGGGTGATACTGTAGCGAAAGCTTCTTATACGCCTTTTTGATCTCCACGGGAGAAGCGGAGGCACTCACTCGAAGCGTTTCGTAGAGGTCGAAATCCATTTTCTTTGTCTTTTCTTTACTTAGAGTAACTGGTGTATCTAAAGAAAACAATAAGCTGAATGTTGCTTTTGCAAAATTTGAAGGCGGAAAAAAAAAAATGCAACTCTTTATAATGAAGCTGCGGGATGGCAGAACCGACTGGACTTCGATCCAAGTCTTCGCGTCTTCTTTTTATGTAGAGCGCCCGCAACGTCTGGGGCCAGTCACGGTATCCTTCTAGAAGCAGGCGACATCTATTGGGCCAGCTAACAACAAACGAAAATAATAAAAAAGAAGCCAAGGTAAACCCTTAAATAAAAAAAAAATTGAAGAGTCAGATGAACTAAAAGTTTGAGCCCAATAGCTCTCTCTACGTACCATCAACAGAATATTCCACTATTTATGTTCTCGTTATTTCGGCATCAGCCCACGCGTTTCGCAGCCAACGCCACTTCGTTGACAACCTACTTCTTCAATTCTTCAATAGAGTCGCTAATTGCTTTGGTCACCTTCTCCACGTGCCCCTCATAGACAGAAAAGCCCATGTGTCCAACACGGAAGTACTTGCCAACTAAAGCCTTATGAATTCCTCCCGCGACCGTGAATCCTTTTGTTGCCAACTTAGCCAACAAATCTGGCCCATTAACATTATCCGGAAAGTAAACTGCCGTCAAGCCGTGGGCAGCGACGTTTCGGTTCACTGGTAAAATCTTCATGCCCAACTTTTCCATTTCGTCCTTGAAGTGAGTGGATACCTGATCGTGCTTCGCAAACCTTTGTTCCAAAGTTTCCCCAAGAATTTCATCCAAGGACACCTTCAAAGCTGTTATAGTTTGCACAGCGGGTGTAGCAAAGTACGCGCCCGAGCCTGATTCGTAAGCTTTCATGATTGGTGTCCATTTTTTCAAAGAGGCGAAAAACGTCGAGTCCTTTTGTCTAGCCAACGCCTTTTCCACTACTCTGGACGACGCGTAGAAAATGGACAAGCCGGCAGGAACACCAATGGCCTTTTGGGAAGCCGTCAAGGCAAAATCCACACCCCATTTATCGAACTCCAAGTCCTCGACTCCAATCGAGCAAACACCGTCTACAATGATCAATGTTTCAGGGGAGATTTTGCGTACAAGTTGAGTGATCTTTTCAACATCAGATACAACAGAAGTAGAGGTGTCGACGTGAGTGATCGTGATTGCAACGTACTTTTCTTTTTTCAAATGCTCCTCGATTTTGTCAAGTGGTACAACGTCTCCCACGGGGGCAGTGATCACATCAACGTCGGCATCGTAAACCTTCAAACAATCGGCAAAAGAGTCGGAGAAAAAGCCTGTCAGCAATACAAGCACCTTATCGTTTTTTTCCACCAAGTTTGCCGCTGCAACATCCCAACCCAACGTCCCTGAGCCTGCAAGAACGTAAGGCTGAGACTTAGGGTCGAAAGACTTGAACAATTTACGCAAGTTTTGCAACACCGACTGGAAAGTCTTGACAAATTCCGGAGACGTGTGTGCTTGTGAGGGAGTGGCCATAGCGTATAACACAGAGTCTGAAAACTCAATTGGGCCAGGAATCATCGTGAGCTTGTGATCAGGCTGCTTATAAGGACCAGTCATAGTGGAGGTTTGTCTGAAAGATAAGCGGAGAGAATGGATTGTTGATGAGAAAGGTCTGATTCGTAACTGCCACGTGTGCAATGTCTTTTTGCTTCCCGAAATACTTTTTTTTATCATGCAACAGAAAAAGTATCCCGGATTCGAGTTTTATCAGGTAGAAAAAGGTGCAAGTTTGCCGAAACAATTGTGCTGTTAATTATAGTGTGGGGAGGACCACCGGCGCTGGGAGTGCATCCAAGCTGACATCTGGTTATCAAAGGCATGCCGCGGGTTTTGGTGCCGGAAATGGCCCGGTTGTCCGGAGATTTCCGCGCGGCTCGTCTGGCGCTATCCACCAACCACAGGCAGATGATAACCACTGCTACTAGTGTAGTACTACAGGTGACGCGAGAGATACGTTACTGATGAGATTTTGTTTTTTTTTGAAACCATGTTTATTTTTCTATTGTGACGTCTCTCCGCGTCCATGGGATCTGACGATCAAGCAAGTTTAAGTTGTTTGCAATCTTTGTCCTATCACCCGCACGACCGAAGCCGCGCCCATTCGTGACGTTTTCGCCCGGTGTCCCAAAACAGACTCGTCCAGTGAACGGTGCACTCGTCTTCTTTTCAAGGTGCGCAATCCGTAGGCCAAGAACAAGTTCAAAGTATATTGACTGTTCCAATATGTTGTTTTTTTTTCTTTTTTGACGGTGAAAAAGTTTCTCAAATTGAATGTTAGCAAAAATTCTTCGGATTTTCTATTAAAACTTATCTTTAGAACTTGAGTATTAACTTTTGAAACAATATGTTTTTTTGACTGCAGCGTTGAAATCAAGTCAAGCTTTTCGTGAGGTTAAGTCAAGATGTGTGATTATGACTCAAATGAGAATTACAGTTTTGGCTGGGAAAAATCGAAGATCTCCTCTTTAAGTTTCTCAAAAATTCGAAGTGATTAAAAATATATTACTTATGACTATTTGAAAAGCTTAAGGTAAAACCTTTGAGAATTCCAGAGTTATCTCCCTTTTTATGTGATTCATGGCCACCTTCAAAAGCGTGCGGTCCGCGTAGCGGCGGAGATGCAAGAAAAGACAAGAAATCGAGCATATTGCCGGATGCTAAACTTCCTTGTCAGCCCAAAAATTACAGGTTTTCTCAAGAAATATTTGTGCCTGAGCCCCAAAAAAAAAAGTCGTCGAAAATTAATCCCCGGTCGTGAGGATCTTATGCCTATTTGGTTTGCAGTCGCCCTGAACTTCATACAGAGGCTCGCACTGAGAACATGAGAACATGTAAGATCCATACTCTGAAGTATACAATGCTCCCGAAGTTCTCTCTACGAGCCCACAAAGCTCCTCTCACATGCATCGTACATCATCAAGACAAGCTTGTTTCCTCAGACAGAGATGGCTGGGTTATTATCTGGAATCTAGCCTCACGAAGACCGATTGCGTTGTGGAGGGCCCATGAAGGGCATGTTCTCACTCTAAAACTGACATCTATTGGGCTCATAACGCATGGCAGAGACTCAATGATACGGATTTGGAATACCGAATCCAAAGAAATCGAAAAATGTTCAAGAAATGGGCTAGATATTTGCTCTATAGGAACGAATCAGGGGCCAGAACTCCCGAAGCCCTCTCATGCTGACATTCCAGTCAATGCTCTCAACTTCTGCAATGTGGATTTTTGCGAGGGGCTATTGATCACGCCCGCAACAGTGGATTCAGAAAACTTCGATGTCTACGAAGTAAGTGATCCATTTGGATCTTTTCATTTCAAACGTGTTCTCCAAAATGTGTCATCGCAGAATGTGCGGAGAAGTGAGAATGTGATCGACGAAATTAATGTCCTGGATGAGACTGGAAAACGAGGGGGCCATGGAATCATCATGCGTACATTTTTTGTGCGCAGAGACCTTTTCTTTGTGGGGTATGAATCAGGAGCTGTCTGTGGATTTAGGTTAGAACATGCCAATCGAGATACATCCGCCGAGAAGGATCGTGTGGTTCTTTTCAAAGATTATAGACCCACAGTTGTGTTCAGTAAGACTGATCACAAACCACTGCCCATTTTGTCCATCGAGGTAGATACAACGAACCTACAATTGCTCACCGGGTCTGCGTCTAAGAAGCTTATCATCTACGATATCAGGCATTTGCTAGAAGAAAAGACTTCTCAGGTACAGGGGGACGATGCCACAATACCAGTCTCCCGTAATCTTAGACACTATGGTATTCAATGTGTCGCTGCTACGGACAGGATCATATTAGCCGGCTTTTGGGATGGCGTAATCAAAGGGTATACCAAGGACTTCGAAGAGACCATCCGCCTAGAGCGCAAAGAGGAAGCAATAAAACCAGCAGGTGATGATAATTTATCAACACCAGCAAAAAAATCGCTTTGCATCAGTTTTTGGACCCCAACACATTCAGGGTCCGACCAAGGCCATGTTGCGAGTCGAAAGATCACTCTACGCAAAAGTGTCGTCGGACATGAGCCATTGCTTTTCGTCGGTTATGGTGATGGACTCATCAGCGCGTTCCTGGATATCTATTGAAAGGTTATATAAAGGGTATAAATGAATGTTGTGCTACTTTTAGGCATTAACGTGAGTGAATGGTCAATTCCTGTGTTGATGATTGGGATCTTCGGCCTTTGGGATCAAACTGCGCTCCCCACCACTCATATTGTAATTGCTGCTGCCTCCGTAGAACAGTCTTCGCTTGTGGTTTTTGCCCAGACTGGAGTTGGAATTTGTCTTGTGTAGAGAATTATTGCTGCTGCTACTGCTTCTGAGTTGTGGGTTAGCAGTGCCACGCTGGGAGTTGCTCAGCAGACCAACCAGAGACTGTCTGGCACCGGAGCTATTCCTCGCAGATTGGTTTTGTATCAAGCCATGCGAACTGTTTCTTTTCAGCGACAGACGACGAAGTCCCAGGTTCCCATTTTCTGTACCACGTCCAGTCTGTGGCTTTGAGGTGCCACGCTGCTTAGGAAGCGTCTCTTGTGAGGAAGTGCCTTCATCAGGGGAGAGTCTCATGGAGTTGCGGTTACGTCTTTTAGACAGCTGTGATGCGGCACGAGACACTTGGCGTGTAGATTCACCCGATGCCCTCAAATCTAGGTCGGCAAAAGAAGTTTCTAAGGAGAGGGCCGACTCACGAAGCAAGTCATCTAGACTGATCATTTTAGGAGTATGTTCAGAGACTCTATCGAAGACTTCAGGGATTTTGTCTCTGAGAACATTAATAATCTCGACGTTGTCCAGAAGAATGGATTGGCACTCTTCTCCATGCGTTTTGGCAACCTTAGCCAAAAGCGAAAGCAAGGCCAAGATCGATTTGTTGCGCTCCACGAGAATACTGTCCATCGATGTTCTCTTCGCATTGAGGACCTCCAAAAGTGCCCCCACGTCTTTATCGTTAGTTTTGAGTTTTGCCAGAAGATCGGTCATCGCTCTGGAAGAATCCAGCTTGTACGTGTCGAGCTGAGTAGATAATTTGGTGAGTTCGGCCTGATAGTGGCGTTTGTACTCGCCCTGAGCAGCCACTAAAGCATCATACGAGATCTTAAGGCGTTCGAATTCAGCAGTAGATGATGCAGATGACTCTTGGAGGTTCTCACAGCGAATCTTGTAGTTTTTCATGGTTTGTTTCATTGATTCTGACTCCAGGTTCAAGTCGTCAAACTCAGTTTCCAAGTCTGCGATTCTGCGCTCCTTGCGCTTGAGCAAAGCATTCACCATATCGTTCTCATGCTTGCAGTTTGCTAGCTGGTCCACCAAAGAGTCGTTTTTGGACGCCAAGATGGCCGCTTTCTTCTTGTAATCTCCACATGATGATCGAAGCACCTCCAACTCGTTCTTCAAGGTGTCGATTTGTGAATGAAGCGAGTCGATCACACGAGAAGTCAGTTGCTGTTTCCTGGGGCTCTCTTCCATTTTTGGCTTGATGAAGACACTAGTCGGCGACTGGTTGTTGATGTTCGCGTCTTTTTAATCACTGGGTAAACCTCGGGTCTAAAATGTTAGGTCTAGACTGAGCAAAGGTATCACAGAGAAAGGGGCGGCTAAAAGAATAAAGTCGAATAAAGAGTCTTGCGTTGACCTTCTCGTTAAAGTTTTATCTTTTGCCAGAATAAAGCTCTGCTAGTAAGGTTCAAAAAAATTGTGCAATTTGTCCCTTATGCTGTGAAAAAGAACAACCTGTATGGGAGCCGGTGTTTTTCGTACGTGCTGCGTGTCAGAAGTTCCTCGACTGAGTGTGAAGTGGACCCGTGCACCAGAGACAATTCCTGGCGGAGCTGTTCCAATCCGGCTGCGTAGAGGACATGCTCATTATGATAGAGCAGATTGTGATGATTAGGTTCAATTTGGTGGGAAAAGTTTCGGTGGATCCTATATAACTGTGCTCTATTTTATCTCTTCTTTTCTTTTGTTGAACATAACTCGGCTTCATTTGGGTATCCGTTGCCTCCAGGTATACGCTTCTTGGTTGAATGCTGCTAGGAGAAGTACGAAGCATAAAATTGTAACAGCGCTAGTAGGGAGGCTGCGGGTCTGGGCCGAACAATCTGAGAACACTAACCCGAATAAAAAGCAACAGGGGAGATTCTATTATTGCCTCTATGGGATGTGCTTCGTCTTTTTCTTATTTTTCTTATTATTTTTTTCCCTTTTTTTTTCCCTTTTTTTTTTTTTTTTTTTTCTTATGACTTTTGAAGATTTTCGTAGACTTTTGTTGATTCGGAACTGTTTAAAGAGACCTGTCCTCAAGTCTTCGTGAGTAGCAATATATTCTCGTTTAGACTTGGCAGAGTCTAGGACCTCGGTGCGCAGTTGATTTTTTATGTCTACCCGTATCCAGACTCCCACAATCTTGAGTTCACTTCCAAGTGTCCGTACTTTTCAGACAGGCATTTTCAGAGAAACAAAAACACAAAAAATGAATATAAAAAGTATATAGAGGAAAGAAAAAAAAAAAGGTGTCGTCTCTACAACCTTTGCTTCAGGCTAAGAGTATTGCCAATCTGGATGCTTCAGATTCGCAGTGCAGTTGTTTCACCAACTATATAAAGCAGGGAAACAAGACTGTTCCACCAACTATAAAAAGCAGGGAAACAAGACTGTTCCACCAAAATGCATGCCGACCACGAATTCTGTCCTTTTTTAGCGCTATTTTCTATGATCAAGAACCTTGAATGACCAGGTCTGCTGCTCATGTATCATGTCTTGCAGTTGCAAGAGGTGGTCTATTGAGATTGAAGTCTAAAAAATTAGAAGGCCTATTGATCTTGTGGAGCTTGGGCACATAATTCTCGAAACGATCGTAGGTTGGAGGTTTGACCGAGCAATTCATCCACAAAACATAAAAATGTGAAAGCTGAGCTGTCGGAGGTTTTCAATATTGTTAAGTGGCTTGCGCTTACAGTGGCAAGTTCACGGAAGCATTTCATGCGTGCTTTCGCCGCTGACTCGGAGAAACCATTTGGGGCCAACTCCGTAAAGGCCGGGCGACCGCTCACCGGAAATAAGCTTGACCGGTCTACCGGTCAATCCGGGGAGCGAAGAATTTATGTGCAGACTCGAACACACGGAGCCTTCCGCATTAGGAGAATTCCGTGTTGTTTACGGGCTGCCGCTTTGTTTTGCGACGGGCTAGCTGCACAGAGGCTCACCTATTCTGTTGACTTTTACGAAGGCGGCTGCAAAGGTCTGCTCGCCATCCCTAAATTATAGCAAGCGATCTGTAGATATATTCGTGATTTGCAGAATTCGGAAAACCTAAAGAGAGATTTGACATTCGAACTCCCACTTTTTTTCATTTCTAAAACACACTTTTTATTAGATATCCATCTCAAATTCCAGGGCCACAGTCAGTAAGTCGCGTGCTGTTTTCTTGCGCGGCTGATGCTTAAACATGCAGTTACACGGAGGCGGAGAGAGGCAGGGCATCGCAGCAAGGGCAACCAACACCCCTCTCGATGAACTCATAAAACTTCGAAGGACAATATTAGAAGCGAAATATTAATTATTCAAGGTTCCGTATGGGCCGAGATAATGAACAACCCGGAATTTGCCCCAGTTCCCCAAAGCGCCATCTGCTTCGGAGGCATGTCTTGCACACAATAACAAAGCCTCAGCGCATTACTAAAATTTGTGGTAAGCTCGGAGATGCATGATGGCTCGGAAGTCCTGCAGCACGGTAGACCCTCGCCCCGTATCTTTTCATCAATTCACCCGTTCCGTCTGGAAGATATATATATATATATGAGCAAGGCCCCACCTAGGTGGCGTTTCGAAGATTATTCCCATCATCAATCTTCAAGTCTTTGCCTGTGAAATTTATAGACAGTTAATTGAATCTTCTCACGTACAGTTCCGAGACGCAAGATTCAACACTCCACCACTACAGTATATTGTGGAGAGACAAGGTGAACAATTGTCACGGACTGCAGGAATATTTCTCCTAGAACAATTGAAATATGGCCACTGTGACACTCTACAGGTCTTCTAGGTCGAACGACTCTGAGGTTGAGGATTATCCAGGTGAATTGTCCGATCCTGTCGCAGAATATGTGGTGGACCCAAACACAACTCCATTCTTGACCCAGGTTGAAACTTTATCACGCAGAATGTCGCGCAAATCGACAAGATCAATTTATGACGGCGAATTGGAAGTGAACCCGGATGATTTCGAGTTGCTGAAGCTTTATAAGACTTTCCTCTACCACGCGGAACAGGAAGGCCTCATACTCCGTGAATTGGGCGTTTCTTTTGAGAACTTATCGGTGTATGGCAAAGACCAAACATACACATACTTGCCAACAATGACTGATATTTTGAAGGGGCCTTATGGTGCTATTCGTTCCGCCAGGGAAGCAAAGAAAATCGAAGACCGTGCTATTTTGGACAGTTTTGATGGCCTCGTGAAGAGCGGAGAGATGCTCTTGGTCTTGGGAAGACCAGGTTCAGGGTGCTCGACTTTCTTGAGAACCATCAGTGGTACTGAAACAGAGCTGTATACCGGCCTCGAAGGCGAAATCACTTACGACGGAATTGATCGTGCGGAAATGTGGAAAGACTTCTCGTCAGATTTGATCTACAACCCGGAGTTAGATGTACACTTCCCCCATTTAACCGTGAAGCAGACGTTGGACTTTGCTCTTGCGTGCAAAACCCCAAACAAACGAGTGAACGGCAAATCTGTACAGGAGCACATTGATTACAACAGAGATTTGTTGGCCACAGTGTTTGGCTTGAGACACACCTACAGCACCAAGGTAGGAAACGATTACGTTCGTGGTGTATCTGGTGGTGAAAGAAAACGTGTGTCGATTGCTGAGGCATTGGCTTGTGAGGGCAAAATATACTGCTGGGACAATGCCACCAGAGGCCTTGATGCGTCGACCGCATTGGAATACGCTCGTGCCATCAGAGTCTCCACCAATTTGTTGAAGAAGACCGCGTTGGTGACGATTTACCAAGCCGGGGAGAACATTTATGAAACTTTTGACAAGGTCACTGTCTTACACAGCGGAAAGCAAATATACTTTGGACCTATTTCCGAGGCCAAGATTTACTTCGAAAGAATGGGGTATCAATGTCCCCCAAGACAGACAACTGCCGAATTCTTGACCGCTGTCACTGACCCTGCGGGCAGATTTCCGGCTAAGGGCATGGAAAATAAGGTGCCACAGACCGCTGAGGAATTTAGAGACTACTGGAAAAATTCGCCCGAGTTTAAGAAACTCCAGATGGAGATCAAGGAGTATAAGCAACAGTTTTCCCCCGAGAAAACTAAGTCGGTATTGATCAAATCGATGGCACAGGAAAAGCGCAAGTACCAGAGGGTTGGCTCGAAGTACACGGCCAACATTTTCCAGCAGCTCAAGCACAACTTGAGAAGATCGTTTCAGAATATTCTTGGAGACAGTGCCTTTACCGTCATTCAAGTCGTTGCAGCCATCTCACAAGCCCTCATTATTGGTTCGCTCTACTACAATACTCCAGAAAATGTT
This sequence comes from Metschnikowia lunata, assembly GCA_030583235.1. Taxonomy (NCBI): domain Eukaryota; kingdom Fungi; phylum Ascomycota; class Pichiomycetes; order Serinales; family Metschnikowiaceae; genus Metschnikowia; species Metschnikowia lunata. The sequence continues at coordinate 91,315 of JAJMHP010000059.1, forward strand.
GGTGGTGCCTTCTCTAGAGGAGGAGTTATTTTCTTCTCGGTTTTGTACATGTCTTTGACTGGATTGGCGGAGATATCTAATGCATTCGCCGCAAGGCCAATCCTCATGAAACAAAAGAACTATAAACTTTATCACCCAGCTGCTTTTGCTCTAGCTGACTCGGTGTCCTTCATTCCGGTCTCCGTTCTTACCAATATCGCATTTTGCTTGATTCTTTACTTTTTGGCCAATTTGAAGAGAGAAGCGGGTAAGTTTTTCACTTTCCTTCTCTTTTCGAACTTGGTGGCGCTTGCAATGAACTATTTGTTCAAGGCCACCGCAGCATGGAACAAGACCATTGCAGGTGCTAATGCTATTGGAGGTGTTTTCATCTTAGCTTCGTTGATGTACTCATCCTACATGATCCAGAGACCATCAATGCATCCTTGGTTCAAGTGGATTTCCTATATCAACCCTGTTCTTTATGCTTTTGAGGCCATGCTAGCTACCGAGTTTCACGGTAGAAGAATGCCGTGCGATGCTTCGCGGTTAACGCCAAATGGTCCGGGTTACTCCACAACAGAGAATGTTGTTTGTTCCTTCGTCGGGTCTGTGAAAGACCAAACTTGGGTTGACGGCGACCGATACATCTCATTGTCATATGAGTACTCTTTTTCTCATGTGTGGAGAAACTTTGGTATTCTCATTGGATTCATTTTGTTCTTCATTGCCGTTGGGGCCCTTGGTTTTGAACTTGTCCGTCCCATGAGCGGTGGAATCGACAGGCTTTTCTTCTTAAGAGGCAAGAAATCCAGCTACTTTGTTATGGCTGGCGAAGCCGATGCTCAAGACGAGGAGTCTGGACCTGTGTCCAAGTCAGGGTTAGAAAAGTCCAATACCTCTCCTTCAGAAATCCTTGAAGACATGTCTGTGAAAGACATCTTCGTTTGGAAGAATGTGAATTATGTGATTCCGTACGAGGGTGCTGAAAGAAAACTCTTGGACTCTGTATCTGGGTACTGTTTGCCTGGTGCTTTGACTGCATTGATGGGAGAGTCTGGTGCTGGTAAGACGACCTTGTTGAACACCTTGGCCCAGAGAATTGATGTGGGAGTGGTTACAGGTGACATGTTGGTTAATGGCAACCCACTTGACTCGTCGTTTGTGCGCAGAACAGGTTACGTACAACAACAAGATATCCACATGGCGGAGTCCACCGTGAGAGAGTCTCTTCAATTCGCAGCTAGAATGAGAAGAGCCAAGTCGGTTCCTGATGAGGAGAAGTTGGAATATGTGGAGCAAATCATCAAAGTTCTCGACATGGAACCATACGCTGACGCAATTATTGGAAAGCCCGGCTCGGGTCTTAATGTTGAACAAAGAAAGAAGTTGACAATTGGTGTGGAACTTGTTGCCAAACCTTCGCTTTTGCTTTTCTTGGACGAGCCTACTTCGGGTTTGGACTCCCAGTCCGCTTGGGCAATTGTGCAGTTGCTTAGAAGTTTGGCCAATGCTGGCCAAGCTATTCTATGTACAATCCATCAGCCTTCATCCACATTGTTTGAGGAGTTTGACAGATTGTTGCTTTTGAGAAAAGGTGGACAAACCGTGTACTTTGGAGACATTGGGAAGCACTCTCATGACATTGTCAGCTATTTCGAAAGTCATGGTGCTAGAAAGTGTTCATCTGCGGAAAACCCGGCCGAGTACATTCTTGAGGTGATTGGCGCTGGTGCCACTGCTGCCACAACTAAAAACTGGTTTGACGTATGGCAATCATCTTCTGAAAGGGTGAAGGCCGAGAGAAAGATTGATGAGCTCATTACCGAAGGAAATGCGAGAGCACCAGCGGCTAAAGACGACCCAGCCAACAGCAAAGAGCTCAAGCTGAAGTACGCCGCCAGTATCTTTTCAGAGATGAAGTATGTCACTTGGAGAACTGCGTTGGCTTTCTGGAGAAACCCCGAGTACATTATGGCAAAGAACATGTTGATGTTGATCAATGGATTATTTATTGGGTTCACCTTCTATGACTTGAAGCACACTACTACGGGAATGCAAAACGGAATGTTCTGTGGTTTCTTGTCCATGGTTGTATCCGCTCCATTGATTAATCAAATCCAAGCACAATGTTTGGACGTTAGAGAGACATACGAGGGAAGAGAAAAGATGTCTAACACCTACCGTTGGTGGATCATGGTACTTGCTCAGTTTGTGAATGAGATTCCATACACCATTTTTGCTGCTACTTTGATGTACGTGCCATTATTCTTTGCCACCAAGGCGCCAACGGACGCATCTCATGCCGGTGTCTTTTTTGTTTCGTATGCGGTTTTCTTGGAATTTTTCAATATCTCATTTGCTTTGATGTTGGCATATTTCGCACCCGATGTCCAGTCTGCTGCCGTGTTGGTGTCATTCTTTTACAGTTTTATTGTCAGTTTCTCGGGTGTTGTTCAACCTGTGGCGCTCATGCCCGGCTTCTGGACGTTCATGTACAAGGTCAGTCCTTACACGTACATTATCCAGAACTTGGTATCTTCTTTCATTCATGGAAGAAGTGTTTCGTGCGCTGCAAAAGAGTTTTCTGTCTTTGACCCCCCAAGCGGCCAGACATGTGGCCAATACATGGAGAGATACCTCGCCACTGCACCTGGCTATCTCCGTGACGAGAATGCCACATCAGACTGTGGTTACTGCCCATACTCGAACGCTGACCAATTTCTCCTCACGATCGGCATCAAGTACAGCTATGTCTGGAGAAACGTGGGCTTCTTTTGCGTTTACACAGTCTTCAACCTTTGTGCCTGTCTTCTTCTTTACAAGTTTGTAAGGTTGACAAAGTACAATTTTTCGTTTTCCTTCTTGAAGAGGAAGAAGGATTAGTAAGGCTGCGAGAGTTACACTCTGCTTTCCGCAATGATCAATTTTATACTTTGAACGTTTGTATTTACCTAATAGGAGAGCATTAATTTTAATAAACTAGAAATATTCTGAACGCAGCGACCTGGCCGAAATAAAGGGGCATTTGTAAAAGAATTAAGGCGGGGTGAAAGAATCTTTAAGGATTGGAACCGACAAGTACTGGAGGTAACGAGCCATCGTACTTGTCTAGCAGAATCTAGGTGAAAAACTTCTTCAATTCGGCGATAAATTCTTCTAGATATGGTTAAACATTCTTGTTCCCAGGAAGCATCATATCCCTCTGAAAGCCTCTTGAATACAAAAAAACAAACATTTTTTCCCCTTTAAGAGGTTTCTTCTTGCTTTAGGCTGTAGCCCTAACACATACTCTTTTCTCTAATTCTCTATTTCTTCTTGAACAGGTATCATATTGCAGAATGTCACTGCGACGAGCTCTCACCCCGCACAGTAACGCAAAAAACTATAGAACTATAGAAAAAACCTGCAATAGATCGCAACCTCACTTCAGGCGCTCAAGACAAGCCCAAGCACGAAATTCCCCTCCAGTTGTTACACTGTTAAAGAACCTCTACCCAAAAGGAGATCAACCTCTTGATCTGATTTCTGAATACCCCTTGTCATCGGCCCATCGGAAGTGTCCGACGTAGTGCCCGAGACAATAGTCTATTCAGAAGGGGCTCAAGAACATTACCATGCCCTGAGTCCCTGCACCGAACTAAATAGACCTTTTTTTCTTAACGAATTTCACGAACCAATTAAGTCTGCGTAGGTTCTCATAACTTGTGTCGACTGGTGCAAGCATCTCCAGTAATTGCATGTGTGTAGTAAAGCCAATTTTGTGCCACGGAGCATTAGAAAGCATCCAAACCCGATGGCCCACTGGATGGCCTTCAACAAGGGCCACGTTTTATAGTAGCCGAAAGCAGTACGCCACGAAAAATAAAAGCAATATAGTGGTTATAATTTTCAACGTCTTGTTAGGAAAGGGTCCAGGTTCCGACCTGAGACCCGTACAACCGATCACGTGCCATGACGTGATCCGCAGGAGACCGTGCGTCCTGCATGTAAACCGGGATGGAAGATTATCGAATGTTCTGATGACCGCCTCGTGGTCACACCTCGCGAATATTTAAGGGGGCCGTCCCCCGCCTGGATGACGAGGTTGGAAAGGTAACTTAGTTTAATACAATCAAGACAGACGTAGGCTGTACACCTTTACACCACAGCCGAACTGTCTCTAAACACTTACTCGTGTAAGCTCCTTCAACTACTACTCAAACCTGCACACGGGCTCCTGCGTCGGCCGTTTCTCTAACACGTCTGTGTAATAGTTCGTCTAGGGAATCTCAGGAAGCGGTTAGACAGATAGTAAGAAACGTTAAGGCTATATTTACTAACTATAAAACCGCTGGTCTCTTCCGCATGATTCGGGAAACGTCGTCCATTTAAGTATTGCTAATGCTGCGCGGGTCTGCATCTAAGTCTGTCGTCATCTCACGTGACTCCGTGCTCTGGTCTTCGATCCGAGGATCGGCTTCATTCATGACACTATGTCCCGTCCGACAGGTAAGGGAGTCCACCGTGAGTTCGTAGTCGGGATGGAAAGGCGAATTTTGTAGGAGCGAGAGACGTAAGTTTGCC